>JANJGN010002460.1:0-70346 GCA_026770705.1 Isurus oxyrinchus
AGGGGGATACAGAGTTAGGGAGGGTTGTAGTGAGTGGAGGAGGTTACAGAGATTGGGAGGGTTGAAGGGAGTGGAGGAGGTTACAGAGAAAGCACAAGGTTTAGGGGCTTGTGGAGTTAACAGAGTTGGTTGGGTTGTAGCGGCTGGAGGAGGTTAGAATAACATACACTCCAATATTGCAGCACACCCTCAATTACTGACCCTCCAATAGTACAGCACACCCTCAATTACTGACCCTCCAATAGTACAGCACACCCTCAATTACTGACACTCCAATAGTGCAGCACACCCTCAATTACAGACCCTCCAATACTACAGCACATCCTCAATTACTGACACTTCAATAGTGCAGCACACCCTCAATTACTGAACGTCCATTAGTGCAGCACACCCTCAGTTACTGACACACCTATACTGCAGAACACCCTCAATTACTGACTCTCCAATCGTGCAGCACATCCTCAAATACATACACTCCATTAGTGCTGCACCCTCAATTACTGACACTGCAATAATGCAGCACACATGCAATTACTGAACTTCTGACAGCACAGAACACCCTCAATTACTGACACTAAAATTGTGCAGCACACCATCAATTACTGACCATCCAATAGTGCAGCACACCCTCAATTATTGAACCACCAATAGACCAGCATACTGTCAATTGCTGACACTCCAATAGTGACGCGCACCCTAAATTACTGACAATCCAGTGGTGCATCAGACCTTCAATTTCTGACACTACAATCGAGCAGAACACCCTCAATTACTGACCCACCAATAGTGCAGCACACCCTCAAATAATGGCACACCTATTGTGAAGCACACCCACAATTACTGATAATCCAGTGGTGCGGCCCACCCTCAATTAATTACACTCGAATAGTGCAGCACACCCTCAATTACGACCCACCAATAGTGAGGCACTCCCTCAATTACGGACACATCTATGGTGCTGCACACCCTCAATTGCTGACAATCCACTGGTGCAGCACACCCTCAATTACTGACCCACCAGTAGTGCAGCACACCCTCAATTACTGACACACCTATAGTGCAGCACACCATCAATTACTGAACTTACGACAGTGCAGAACACACTCAAATACTGACACATCTATAGTGCAACAAACCCTCAATTACTGACACTCCAATAGTGCAGCACACCCACAATTACTTACACTCCAATAGTGAAGCAAACCCTCAATTACTGACACTCCAATAGTGTAGCGCACACTCAATTACTGACTCACTAATAGTGCAGCGCACACTCAATTACTGACACTCCAATAGTGAAGCACACCCTCAATTACTGAGCCTCCAATAGTGCAGCGCACACTCAATTACTGACCCTCCATTAGTGCAGCAAGAACTTAAATACTGACCCTCCTATAGTGCAGCACAACCTCAGTTACTGACCCTCCAATCGTGCAGCACACCCTCAATTACTGATACTCAAACAGTGCAGAACCGCCTCAATTACTGACACTCCAATGGTGCAGCACACCCTCAATTACTGATACTCTAGTAGCGCAACAGACACTCAATTACTGGCACTCCAATAGTGCAGCCCAGCCTCAATTACTGATACTCCAATCGTGCAGCACACCCTCAATTACTGACCCTCCAATAGAGCAGCACACCCTCAGTTACTGACACAACTATAGTGCGGCACACCCTCAATTACTGACACGCCAACTGTGAAACACACCCTCAATTACTGACACTCGAATAAAGCAGTACACGCTCAATTACCAACCCTCCAATCGTGCAGCTCACCGTCAATTACTGAGACTCCAACAGTGCAGAACAGCCTGAATTACTGACACTCCAATAGAGCAGCACACCATCAATTAATGACAATCCAATAGTGCAGCACATCCTCAATTACTGACACTCCAATAGTGCAGCACACCCTCAATTAATGACACTCTACTAGTGCAGCAGACACTCAATTGCTGACCCTCCAATAGTGCAGCACACCTTCAATTACTGAACTTCCGACAGTGCAGAACACCCTCAAATACTGACACTAAAATTGTGCAGCTCATCATCAATTACTGACAATCCAATAGTGCAGCACACCATCAATTACTGATAATCCAGTGGTGCAGCACACCCTCAATTACTGACACTCCAATCGTGCATCGCATCCTCAATTACTTACACTCGAATAGTGCAGCACACCCTCAATTACTGACACACCTATCGTGCAGCACAACCTCAATTACAGACAATCCAGTGGTGCAGCACACCCTCAATTACTGACACTGCAATAGTGCTGCACACATTCAATTACTGACCCACCAATAGTGCAGCACACCCTCAATTACTGACACACCTATAGAGCAGCACACCCTCAATTACTTACACTCGAATAATGCAGCACACCCTCCATTACTGACACACCTATAGTGCAGCACACCCTCAATTATTGACACATCTATAGTGCAGCACACCCTCAATTACTGACACTCCAATATTGCATAACTACCTCAATTACTTTCCTTCCAATAATCCAGCACACCCTCAAATATTGACCCTCCAACAGTGCAGCACCGCCTCAATTACTGACACAACTATAGTGCAAAAAACCCTCAATTACTGACACTCAACAGTGCAGCACAGCCCCAATTACTGACATACCAATATTGCAGCACAAAGTCGATTACTTGCACACCTACAGTTCAGCACACCCTCAATTACTGACACTCCAATAGTGCAGCACGCTCTCAATTACTGACCCACCAATAGTGCAGCACAACCTCAATTACTGAAACACATATAGTGCAGCACACACTCAATTACTGACCCACCAATAGTGCAGCACACACTCAATTACTGACCCACCAATAGTGCAGCTCACTGTCAATTACTGAGACTCCAACAGTGCAGAACTGCCTCAATTACTGACACTCCAAAAATGCAGCACACCATCAATTAATGACACTCCAATAGTGCAGCACATCCTCAATTACTGACTCTCCAATAGTGCAGTACAACCTCAATTAATGACACTCTACTAGTGCAGCAGACACTCAATTGCTGACCCTCCAATAGTGCTGCACCCTCAATTACTGACACTTTAATAGTGCAGAAAACCTTCAATTACTGAACTTCTGACAGTGCAGAACACCCTCAAATACTGACACTAAAATGGTGCAGCTCACCATCAATTACTGACAATCCAATAGTGCAGCACACCCTCAATTACTGATAATCCAGTAGTGCAGCACACCCTCAATTACTGACACTCCAATTGTGCATCGCATCCTCAATTACTTACACTCGAATAGTGCAGCACACCCTCAATTACTGACCCACCAATAGTGCAGCACACCCTCAATTATTGACACACCTATCGTGCAGCACAACCTCAATTACAGACAATCCAGTGGTGCAGCACACCCTCAATTACTGACACTGCAATAGTGCTGCACACACTCAATTACTGACCCACCAATAGTGCAGCACACCCTCAATTACTGACACACCTATAGAGCAGCACACCCTCAATTACTTACACTCGAATAATGCAGCACACCCTCCATTACTGACACACCTATAGTGCAGCACACCCTCAATTACTGACACACCTATAGTGCAGCAAACCCTCAATTACTGACACTCCAATATTGCATAACTACCTTAATTACTTTCCTTCCAACAATCCAGCACACCCTCAAATATTGACCCTCCAACAGTGCAGCACCACCTCAATTACTGACACAACTATAGTGCAGAAAACCCTCAATTACTGACACTCCAACAGTGCAGCACAGCCCCAATTACTGACATACCAATATTGCAGCACAAAGTCGATTACTTGCACACCTACAGTTCAGCACACCCGCAATTACTGACACTCCAATAGTGCAGCACACTCTCAATTACTGACCCACCAATAGTGCAGCACAACCTCAATTACTGAAACACATATAGTGCAGCACACACTCAATTACTGACACACCAATAGTGCAGCACACCCTCAATTACTGACCTACCAGTAGTGCAGCACAACCTCAATTACTGAAACACATATAGTGCAGCACACACTCAATTACTGACCCTCCAATAGTGCAGCGCACACGCAATTACTGACAATCAAATAGTGCAGCACACACTCAATTACTGACACACCAATAGTGCAGCACACCCTCAATTACTGACCTACCAGTAGTGCAGCACAACCTCAATTACTGAAACACATATAGTGCAGCACACACTCAATTACTGACCCTCCAATAGTGCAGCGCACACGCAATTACTGACAATCAAATAGTGCAGCACACACTCAATTACTGACAGTCCAATAGTGCAGCACACTCTCAATTACTGACCCACAAATAGTGCAGCACAACCTCAATTACTGAAACACATATAGTGCAGCACACACTCAATTACTGACCCTCCAATAGTGCAGTGCACTCTCAATTACTGACCCACCAATAGTGCAGCACAACCTCAATTACTGAAACACATATAGTGCAGCACACACTCAATTACTGACCCTCCAATAGTGCAGCGCACACGCAATTACTGAGACTCCAACAGTGCAGAACTGCCTCAATTACTGACACTCCAATAATGCAGCACACCATCAATTAATGACACTCCAATCGTGCATCGCACCCTCAATTACTGACATGCCTATCCTGCTGCACACACTCACTAACTGACCCTCCAATAGTGCAGCACACACTCAATAAACTGACACTCCAATAGTGCAGCACACCCTCAATTACTGACACTCCAATAGTGTGGCACACACTCAATTACTGACACTCCAATAGTGCAGCACACCCTCAATTACTGACTCTCCAATAGGGCAGCACACCCTCAATTACTGACACTCCAATAGTGTAGCACACACCCAATTACTGACCCTCCAATAGTGCAGCACACACGCAATTACTGACCCTCCAATAGTGCAGCGCACACGCAATTACTGACAATCAAATAGTGCTGCACACTCTCAATTACCGACCCTCCAATCGTGCAGATTACCGTCAATTACTGAGGCTCCAACAGTGCAGAACTGCCTCAATTACTGACACTCCAATAATGCAGCACACCATCAATTACTGACACCCCAATAGTGCAGCACATCCTCAATTACTGACACTCCAGTAGTGCAGCACATCCTCAATTACTGACACTCCAATAGTGCAGCACATCCTCAATTACTGACACTCCAATAGTGCAGCACATCCTCAATTACTTAAACTCCAATAGTGCAGTACAACCTCAATTAATGACACTCTACTAGTGCAGCAGACACTCAATTGCTGACCCTCCAATAGTGCTGCACCCTCAATTACTGACACTTTAATAGTGCAGAAAACCTTCAATTACTGAACTTCCGACAGTGCAGAACACCCTCAATTACTGACATTGAAATTGTGCAGACACCATCAATTAGTGACCATCCAATAGTGCAGCACACCCTCAATTATTGAACCACAAATAGAACAGCATACCGTCAATTACTGATACTCCAATCGTGCATTGCACCCTCAATTACTTACACTTGAATAGTGCAGAACACCCTCAATTACTGAAGCACCAATAGTGCAGCATTCCCTCAATTACTGACGCACCTATAGTGCAGCACACCCTCAATTACTGATAATCCAGTGGTGCAGCACACACTCAATTACTGACACTCCAATCGTGCATTGCACCCTCAATTACTAACACTCAAATGGTGCAGCACACCCTCAATTACTGACCCACCAATAGTGCAGCACACCCTCAATTACTGACACACCTATAGTGCAGCACAACCTCAATTACAGACAATCCATTGGTGCAGCACACCTTCAATTATTGACCCTCCAATACTGCCGCACACCGTCAATTACTGACACTCCAATAGTGCAGCATGCCCTCAATGACTGTTCCTCCAATACTGCAGCACACTCTCAATTACTGACCCACCAATAGTGCAGCACAACCTCAATTACTGAAACACATATAGTGCAGCACACCCTCATTACTGACACTCCAATAGTGCAGCACACCCTCAATTATTGACCTACCAATAGTGCTGCACATCCGCAATTATTGACCCCTCAAGAGTGCAGCATACCTTCAGTTATTGACCCTCCAATAGTGCAGCATAACGTCAATTACTGACACTCCAATAGTGCAGCACACCCTCAATTACTGGCAATCCAGTGGTGAAGCATACACTCAATTACTGACACTCCAGTCGTGCAGCACACCCTCAGTTACTGACCTTCCAATAGTGCAGCACACCCTCAATTACTGACTCTCCAATAGGGCAGCACACCCTCAATTACTGACACTCCAATAGTGTAGCACACACTCAATTACTGGCACTTCAATAGTGCAGCACACCCTCGATTACTGACCCACCAATAGTGCAGCACAACCTCAATTACTGAAACACATATAGTGCAGCAGACCCTCAATTACTGACCCTCCAATAGTGCAGCGCATACGCAATTACTGACAATCAAATAGTGCAGCACACCCTCAGTTACTTACTCACCTATAGTGCAGAACACACTCAATTACTGACCCTCCAATTGTGCAGATTACTGTCAATTACTGAGACTCCAACAGTGCAGAACAGCCTCAATTACTGACACTCTAATACTGCAGCACACCATCCATTAGTGACACTCCAATAGTGCAGCACATCCTCAATTACCTACACTCCAATGGTGCAGTACAACCTCAATTAATGACACTCTACTAGTGCAGCAGACACTCAATTGCTGACCCTCCAATAGTGCTGCACCCTCAATTACTGACACTTTAATAGTGCAGAAAACCTTCAATTACTGAACTTCTGACAGTGCAGAACACCCTCAAATACTGACACTAAAATGGTGCAGCTCACCATCAATTACTGACAATCCAATAGTGCAGCACACCCTCAATTACTGATAATCCAGTAGTGCAGCACACCCTCAATTACTGACACTCCAATTGTGCATCGCATCCTCAATTACTTACACTCGAATAGTGCAGCACACCCTCAATTACTGACCCACCAATAGTGCAGCACACCCTCAATTATTGACACACCTATCGTGCAGCACAACCTCAATTACAGACAATCCAGTGGTGCAGCACATCCTCAATTACTGACACTGCAATAGTGCTGCACACACTCAATTACTGACCCACCAATAGTGCAGCACACCCTCAATTACTGACACACCTATAGAGCAGCACACCCTCAATTACTTACACTCGAATAATGCAGCACACCCTCCATTACTGACACACCTATAGTGCAGCACACCCTCAATTACTGACACACCTATAGTGCAGCAAACCCTCAATTACTGACACTCCAATATTGCATAACTACCTTAATTACTTTCCTTCCAACAATCCAGCACACCCTCAAATATTGACCCTCCAACAGTGCAGCACCACCTCAATTACTGACACAACTATAGTGCAGAAAACCCTCAATTACTGACACTCCAACAGTGCAGCACAGCCCCAATTACTGACATACCAATATTGCAGCACAAAGTCGATTACTTGCACACCTACAGTTCAGCACACCCGCAATTACTGACACTCCAATAGTGCAGCACACTCTCAATTACTGACCCACCAATAGTGCAGCACAACCTCAATTACTGAAACACATATAGTGCAGCACACACTCAATTACTGACACACCAATAGTGCAGCACACCCTCAATTACTGACCTACCAGTAGTGCAGCACAACCTCAATTACTGAAACACATATAGTGCAGCACACACTCAATTACTGACCCTCCAATAGTGCAGCGCACACGCAATTACTGACAATCAAATAGTGCAGCACACACTCAATTACTGACAGTCCAATAGTGCAGCACACTCTCAATTACTGACCCACAAATAGTGCAGCACAACCTCAATTACTGAAACACATATAGTGCAGCACACACTCAATTACTGACCCTCCAATAGTGCAGTGCACTCTCAATTACTGACCCACCAATAGTGCAGCACAACCTCAATTACTGAAACACATATAGTGCAGCACACACTCAATTACTGACCCTCCAATAGTGCAGCGCACACGCAATTACTGAGACTCCAACAGTGCAGAACTGCCTCAATTACTGACACTCCAATAATGCAGCACACCATCAATTAATGACACTCCAATCGTGCATCGCACCCTCAATTACTGACATGCCTATCCTGCTGCACACACTCACTAACTGACCCTCCAATAGTGCAGCACACACTCAATAAACTGACACTCCAATAGTGCAGCACACCCTCAATTACTGACACTCCAATAGTGTGGCACACACTCAATTACTGACACTCCAATAGTGCAGCACACCCTCAATTACTGACTCTCCAATAGGGCAGCACACCCTCAATTACTGACACTCCAATAGTGTAGCACACACCCAATTACTGACCCTCCAATAGTGCAGCACACACGCAATTACTGACCCTCCAATAGTGCAGCGCACACGCAATTACTGACAATCAAATAGTGCTGCACACTCTCAATTACCGACCCTCCAATCGTGCAGATTACCGTCAATTACTGAGGCTCCAACAGTGCAGAACTGCCTCAATTACTGACACTCCAATAATGCAGCACACCATCAATTACTGACACCCCAATAGTGCAGCACATCCTCAATTACTGACACTCCAGTAGTGCAGCACATCCTCAATTACTGACACTCCAATAGTGCAGCACATCCTCAATTACTGACACTCCAATAGTGCAGCACATCCTCAATTACTTAAACTCCAATAGTGCAGTACAACCTCAATTAATGACACTCTACTAGTGCAGCAGACACTCAATTGCTGACCCTCCAATAGTGCTGCACCCTCAATTACTGACACTTTAATAGTGCAGAAAACCTTCAATTACTGAACTTCCGACAGTGCAGAACACCCTCAATTACTGACATTGAAATTGTGCAGACACCATCAATTAGTGACCATCCAATAGTGCAGCACACCCTCAATTATTGAACCACAAATAGAACAGCATACCGTCAATTACTGATACTCCAATCGTGCATTGCACCCTCAATTACTTACACTTGAATAGTGCAGAACACCCTCAATTACTGAAGCACCAATAGTGCAGCATTCCCTCAATTACTGACGCACCTATAGTGCAGCACACCCTCAATTACTGATAATCCAGTGGTGCAGCACACACTCAATTACTGACACTCCAATCGTGCATTGCACCCTCAATTACTAACACTCAAATGGTGCAGCACACCCTCAATTACTGACCCACCAATAGTGCAGCACACCCTCAATTACTGACACACCTATAGTGCAGCACAACCTCAATTACAGACAATCCATTGGTGCAGCACACCTTCAATTATTGACCCTCCAATACTGCCGCACACCGTCAATTACTGACACTCCAATAGTGCAGCATGCCCTCAATGACTGTTCCTCCAATACTGCAGCACACTCTCAATTACTGACCCACCAATAGTGCAGCACAACCTCAATTACTGAAACACATATAGTGCAGCACACCCTCATTACTGACACTCCAATAGTGCAGCACACCCTCAATTATTGACCTACCAATAGTGCTGCACATCCGCAATTATTGACCCCTCAAGAGTGCAGCATACCTTCAGTTATTGACCCTCCAATAGTGCAGCATAACGTCAATTACTGACACTCCAATAGTGCAGCACACCCTCAATTACTGGCAATCCAGTGGTGAAGCATACACTCAATTACTGACACTCCAGTCGTGCAGCACACCCTCAGTTACTGACCTTCCAATAGTGCAGCACACCCTCAATTACTGACTCTCCAATAGGGCAGCACACCC
The DNA here is from genome assembly GCA_026770705.1 of Isurus oxyrinchus. Classification (NCBI taxonomy): domain Eukaryota; kingdom Metazoa; phylum Chordata; class Chondrichthyes; order Lamniformes; family Lamnidae; genus Isurus; species Isurus oxyrinchus. The sequence goes on from JANJGN010002460.1 coordinate 9,832, forward strand.
TCAATTACTGACACTCCAATAGTGTAGCACACACTCAATTACTGGCACTTCAATAGTGCAGCACACCCTCGATTACTGACCCACCAATAGTGCAGCACAACCTCAATTACTGAAACACATATAGTGCAGCAGACCCTCAATTACTGACCCTCCAATAGTGCAGCGCATACGCAATTACTGACAATCAAATAGTGCAGCACACCCTCAGTTACTTACTCACCTATAGTGCAGAACACACTCAATTACTGACCCTCCAATTGTGCAGATTACTGTCAATTACTGAGACTCCAACAGTGCAGAACAGCCTCAATTACTGACACTCTAATACTGCAGCACACCATCCATTAGTGACACTCCAATAGTGCAGCACATCCTCAATTACCTACACTCCAATGGTGCAGCACACCCTCAGTTAATGACTCTCTACTAGTGCAGCAGACACTCAATTGCTGACACTCCAATAGTGCTGCACACCTTCAATTACTGAACTTCTGACAGTGCAGAACACCCTCAAATACTGACACTAAAATTTTGCAGAACACCATCAATTACTGACCATCCATTAGTGCAGAACACCCTCAATTATTGAACCACCAATAGACCAGCATACCGTCAATTACTGACACTCCAATAATGATGCACAACCTAAATTTCTGACACTCCAATCATGCAGCACACCCTCAATTACTGATCTCAAATAGTGCAGAACACCCTCAATTACTTACCCACCAATAGTGCAGCACACCCTCAATTACTGACACTCCAATAGTGCAGCACACCATCATTTACTTGCACTCAAATAGTGCAGAACACCCTCAATTACTGACCAACCAATATTGCTGCACACCCTAAATTACTGACACTCCAATAGCACAGCAGACACTCAATTACTGACCCTCCAATCATGCAGCACATCCTCAATTATTGACTCTCCAATAATGCAGCACACCTTCAATTACTGACACTCCAATTGTGCAGCACACCCTCAATTACAAACAATTGAATAGTGCAGCACACGCTCAATTACTGAACATCCAATAGTGCAGCACACCATCAATTAATGACACTCCAATAGTTCAGCACACCCTCAATTAATGACACTCTACTAGTGCAGCAGACACTCAATTGCTGACCCTCCAATAGTGCTGCACCCTCAATTAATGACACTTCGCTAATGCAGCACACCTTCAATTACTGAACCTCCGACAGTGCAGAACACCCTCAATTACTGACACTAAAATTGTGCAGCTCACCATCAATTACTGATAATCTAACAGTGCAGCACACCATCAATTATTGAACCACCAATAGAACAGCATACCGTCAATTACTGACACTCCAATAGAGACGCACAACCTAAATTACTGACATTCCAATAGTGCAGAACACCCTCACTTTCTGACCCACCAATATTGCAGCACACCCTCAATTACTGACGCACATATAGTGCTGCACATAATCAATTACTGACCCTCCAATAGAGCAGCATACCCTCAATTACTGACACTCCATTAGTGAAGCACACCCTCAATTACTGACACTCAATAGTGCAGCATACCCTCAATTACTGACACTCCAATAGTGCAGCACAACCTCAATTACTGACCCTCCAATAGTGCAGCACACACTCAATTACTGACACGACAATAGTGCAGCACACTCTCAATTGCTGACACTCCAATAGTGCAGCGCACACGCAATCACTGACAATCAAATAGTGAAGCGCACCCTCAATTACTGACACGACAATAGTGCAGCACACCCTCAATTAATGACACGACAATAGTGCAGCACACCCTCAATTAATGACACGACAATAGTGCAGCACACTCTCAATTACTGACACGACAATAGTGCTGCACACCCTCAATTACTGACACGACAATAGTACTGCACACCCTCAATTACTTTCACTCGAATAGCGCAGCACACCCTCAATTACTGATAATCCAGTGGTGTAGCGCACACTCAATTACTGACACTCCAATCGTGCAGCACAGTCTCGATTACTGACACACCTATAGTGCAGCACACCCTCAATTACTGACACACCTATAGTGCAGCACACCCTCAATTACTGACACTCCAATAGTGCAGCACACCCTCAATTACTGACACTCCAATAGTGCAGCTCACGCTCAGTTAATGACCCTCCAATAGTGCAGAATACCGTCAATTACTGACACTCCAATAGTGAAGCACACCTACAATTACTGATAATCCAATGGTGCAGCACACCCACCATTACTTACACTCGAATAATGCAGGAAAAACTCAATTACTGGCACATTTTCAATTACTTACACTCGAATAGTGCAGAACACTCTCAATTACTGACCCTCCAATAGTGCAGCACACCCTCAATTACTGACACTCCAATCGTGCAGCACAACTTCAATTACAGACACTCCAATAGTGCAGCACACCCTCAATTACTGACACTCCAATAATGCAGCACACCATCAATTAATGACACTCCAATAGTGCAGCACATCCTCAATTACTGACACTCCAATAGTGCAGCACAAGCTCAATTAGTGACCCCCCAATAGTGCAGAACACACTAAATTACTGACACTCAATAGCACAGCAGACACTCAATTACTGATCCTCCAATTGTGCAGCACATCCTCAATTATTGACTCTCCAGTTGTGCAGCACACCCTCAATTACTGACACTCTAATCGTGCAGCACACCCTCAATTACTGACACTCCAACAGTGCAGAACACCCTCAATTACTGATAATCCAGTGGCGCAGCACCCGCTCAATTACTGACACTCCATTCGTGCATCGCACACTCATTTACTTACACTTGCATAGTGCAGCACACCCTCAATTACTGATAATCCAGTGGTGCAGCACACCCCCAATTACTGATACTCCAATCGTGCATCACGCCCTCAATTACTGACACTCGAATGGTGCAGAACACGTTCAATTACTCACCCACCAATAGTGCAGCACACCCTCAATTACTGACACACCTATAGTGCAGCACACACTCAATTACTGACCCTCCAATAGTGCAGCACACACTCAATTACTGACAATCCAAAGTGCAGCACACACTCGGTCACTGTCCCTCCAATAGAGCAGCAAACTCTCAAGTACTGACAATCCAATAGTGCAGCACCCTCTCAATTACTGACCCCCCAATAGTGAAGCACACCCACCATTACTTACACTCGAATAATGCAGCACACCCTCAATTACTGACCCTCCAACAGTGCAGCACACCTTCTATTACTGACAAACAGGTTGCGCAGCATACCGTCAATTAGTGGCACTCCAATAGTGCAGCACATCCTCAATTACTTACACTCGAATAGTGCATAACACCATCAATTACTGACACTCCAATAGCGCAGCACACACTCAATTACTGACCCTCCAATAGTGCAGCACATCCTCAATTACTTACACTCGAATAGTGCATAACACCATCAATTACTGACACTCCAATAGTGCAGCACACACTCAATTACTGACAATCCAATAGTGCAGCACACACTCAATTACTGACAATCCAATAGTGCAGCACACACTCGGTCACTGTCCCTCCAGTAGAGCAGCAAACTCTCAAGTACTGACACTCCAATAGTGCAGCACCCTCTCAATTACTGACCCTCTAATAGAGCAGCACACGCTCAATTACTGACCCCCCAATAGTGAAGCACACCCACCATTACTTACACTCGAATAATGCAGCACACCCTCAATTACTGACCCTCCAACAGTGCAGCACACCTTCAATTTCTGACAAACAGGTTGCGCAGCATACCGTCAATTACTGACACGCCAGTAGTGCAGCACATCCTCAATTACTTACACTCGAATAGTGCATAACACCATCAATTACTGACACTCCAATAGCGCAGCACACACTCAGTTACTGACCCTCCAATAGTGCAGCACACACTCAATTACCGATCCTCCAATTGTGCAGCACACGCTAAATTACTGATTCTCAAACAGTGCAGAACAGCCTCAATTACTGACACTCCAATCATGCAGCACACCCTCAATTACTGACACTCCAATCGTGCAGCATACCGTCAATTACTGACATTCCAATAGTGAAGCACACCCACAATTACTGACACTCCAATCGTGCAGCACACCCACAATTACTGACACTCCAATCGTGCAGCACCCCCGCAATTACTTACACTCGAATATTGCAGAACACCCTCAATTACTGACCCTCCAACAGTGCAGCATACCGTCAATTAATGACACTCCAATAGTGCAGCACACAGTCAGTTACTGACCCTCCAATAGTGCAGCAAACGCTAAATTACTGACCCTCCAATAGTGCAGCACATCCTCAATTACTGACACTCAATAGCACAGCAGACACTCAATTACTGACGCTCCAATTGTGCAGCACATCCTCAATTATTGACTCACCAATAGTGCAGCACACCTTCAATTACTGACACTCCAATCGTGCAGCACACCCTCAATTACAAACACTCGAATAGTGCAGCACACCCTCAATTAATGACACTCTACTAGTGCAGCAGACACTCAATTGCTGACCCACCAATAGTGCAGCACACACTCAATTACTGACCCACCAATAGTGCAGAACACACTCAATTACTGACCCTCCAATAGTGCAGCATACACTCAATTACTGACACACCAATAGTGCAGCATACACTCAATTACGGACGCACCAATAGTGCAGCACACCCTCAATTACTGACCCTCCGATAGGGCAGCACACCCTAAATTACTGATTCTCAAACAGTGCAGAACAGCCTCAATTACGTACACTCCAATAGTGCAGCATACCCTCAATTACTGGCACTCAATAGCACAGCAGACACTCAATTACTGACCCTCCAATCATGCGGTGCAACCTCATTATTGACCCTCCAATAGTGCAGCATACCGTCAATTACTGACACTCCAATAGTGCAGCACACCATCAATTACTGACACTCCAATAGTGCAGCATACTGTCAATAACCGACACACCTATAGTGCAGCACAACCTCAAATTTCAGACAATTCGGTGGTGCATCACACCCTCAATTATTGACACTGCAATACTGCTGCACACCCTCAATTACTGAAACTCCAATAGTGCAGCATACCGTTAATTACTGACACTCCAATAGTGCAGCACACCATCAATTACTGACACTCCAATAGTGCAGCATACCGTCAATAACTGACACACCTACAGTTCAGCACAACCTCAAATTTCAGACAATTCGGTGGTGCATCACACCCTCAATTACTGACACTGCAATAGTGCTGCACACCCTCAATTACTGACCCACCAATAGCAGCACACCCTCAATTACTGACACACCTATAGTGCAGCACACCCTCAATTACTTACACTCGAATAATGCAGCACACCCTCAATTACTGACACTCTAACAGTGCAGAACAGCCTCAATTACTCACACTCCAATAGTGACGCACACCCTAAATTACTGACCCTCCAATAGTGCAGCCCACCTTTAATTACTGAACTTACGAAAGTGCAGCACACCCTCAATAACTGAGACACCTATAGTGCAGCAAACCCTCAATTACTGACACTCCAATGGTGCAGAACTACCTCAAGTGCTAACCTTCCTGTAGTTCAGGAAAAACTCAATTACTAAGCCTCCAATAGTGCAGCACACGCTCAATTACAGACCCTCCAATAGTGCAGCACACCCTCAATTACTGACACTCAATAGCACAGCAGACACTCAATTACTGACCCTCCAATTGTGCAGAACACCCTCAATTACTGACACTCCAATAGGGCAGCACACCCTCAATTACTGACACCATGTAGTGCAGCACACGCTCAATTACAAACACTCGAATAGTGCAGCACACCCTCAATTACAAACACTCGAATAGTGCGGCACACCCTCAATTACTGACACACCGATAGTGCAGCACAACCTCATTTACAGACAATTCGGTGTTGCAGCACACCCTCAATTACTGACACTGCAATAGTGCTGCACACCCTCAATTACTGACCCTCCAATAGTGCAGCACACACTCAATTAGTGACACACCTATAGTTCAGCACACCCTCAATTACTTACACTCGAATAATGCAGCACACCCTCAATTACTGACACTTCAATAGTGCAGAACAGCCTCAATTACTGACCCTCCAATAGTGACGCACACCCTAAATTACTGACCCTCCAATAGTGCAGCACACCCTCAATTACTTACACTCCAAGAGTGCAGCACACCTTCTATTACTGACAAAAAGGTTGCGAAGCAGACACTCAATTACTGAAACTCCAATACTGCAGCGCACCCTCAATTACTGACCCTCCAGTAGTGTAGCACCCCACAATTACTGATCCTCCAATAGTGCAGCACACCCTCAATTAGTTACACTCCAATAGTGCAGCACACCCTCAATTACTTACACTCCAAGAGTGCAGCACACCTTCTATTACTGACAAACAGGTTGCGCAGCAGACACTCAATTACTGACCTTCCTATAGGGCAACAAACCCTGAATTATTGACCCTTCAAAAGTGCAGCATACCGTAAATTATTGAGCCTCCCACAGTGCAGCACACCCGCAATTAGTTACACTCCAATAGTGCAGCACACCCCCAATTATCGACCCTTCAATAGTGCAGCATACTGCTAATTACTCACACTACAATAGTGCAGCACACCCTCAATTACTGACACTCCAATAGTGCTGCACACCCCCAATTATTGACCCTGCAATAGTGCAGCATACCATCAATTACTGACACTGCAATAGTGTAGCACCCCCTCAAATACTGTCACTCCAATAGTGCAGCACACCCTCAATTACTGACACTCCAATAGAGCAGCACACTCTCAATTACTGATTCTCCAATATGCAGCACACCCTCAATTACTGATCCTCCAATATGCAGCACACCCTCAATTACTGTCCCTCCAATCGTGCAGCTCACCATCATTACTGAGACTCCAACAATGCAGCACACCCTCAATTACAGACACTGCAATAGTTTTGCACCCTCAATTACTGACACTTCAATAGTGCAGCACACCCTCAATTACTGACTCTCCAATAGTGCAGCACACCCTCAATTACTGACACTTCAATAGTGCAGCACACCCTCAATTACTGACACTTCAATAGTGCAGCACACCTTCAATTACTGAACTTCCGACAGTGCAGAACAGCCTCAATTACTGACACTAAAATAGTGCAGCACACCCTCAATTATTGAAGCACCAATAGACCAGCATACCGTCACTTACTGACACTCCAATAGTGACGCACACCCTCAATTACTTAGTCTCAAATAGTGCAGAACACACTCAGTTACTGACCCACCAATTTTGCAGCACACCCTCAATAACTGATAATCCTGTGATGCAGCACACCCTCAATTACTGACACTCCAATAGTGACGCACACCCTCAATTACTGACACTCCAATAGTGCAGCACTCCCTGAATTACTGACACGCCAATTGTGACGCACACCCTCAATTACTGACACTCCAATAGTGATGCACACCCTCAATTACTGACACACCTATAGTGCAGCAAACCCTCAATTACTTACGCTCCAATAGTGCAGCACACCACCAATTATTGACCCTTCAATAGTGCAGCATACCGTTAATTACTGAAACTCCAATAGTGCAGCACACCCTCAATTACTGACACTCGAATAGTGCAGCACACCCTCAATTACTGAAACTCCAATAGTGCAACACTCCCTCAATTACTGAAACACCAATAGTGCAACACTCCCTCAATTACTGAAACTCCAATATTGCTGCATACCCTCAATTACTGAAACTCTAATAGTGCAGCATACCGTTAATTACTGATCCTCCGATACTGCAGCACACCCTCAAATACTGACACTCCAATCGTGCAGCACACCCTAAATTACTGACACTCCAGTCATGCAGCACATCCTCAATTACTGACACTCCAACAGTGCAGCACAGCCTCAATTAATGACACTCTAATAGTGCAGCACACCCTCAATTACTGATCCTCCGATACTGCACCACACCCTCAAATACTGACACTCCAATAGTGCAGCACACACTCAATTACTGACACTCCAATCGTGCAGCACACCCTCAATTACTGACACTCCAATCGTGCAGCACACCCTCAATTACTGACACTCCAATCGTGCAGCACACCTTCAATTACTGACACTGCAATAGTGCAGCACACCCTCAATTACTGACACTGCAATAGTGCAGCACACCCTCAATTACTGACACTCCAATCGTGCAGCACACCCTCAATTACTGACACTCCAATAGTGCTGCACACCCTCAATTACTGACATTCCAATAGTGCAGCACATCCTCAATTACTGATCCTCCAATATTGCTGCACACCCTCAATTACTGACCTTCCAACAGCGCAGCACACACAAAATTACTGACCCTCCAATAGTACAGCACACCCTCAATTACTGATCCTCCAATACTGCAGCATACCCTCAATTACTGAAACTCCAATAGTGCAGCATACCGTTAATTACTGAAACTCCAATAGTGTAGCACACTCTCAATTACTGACACTCGAATAGTGCAGCACACCCTCAATTACTGAAACTCCAATAGTGCAGCACACCCTCAATTACTGACACTCCAATAGTGCAGCCCACCCTCAATTACTGGCATTCCAATTGTACAGCACACACTCAATTACTTATCGTACAATAGTGCTGCACACCGTCAACTACTGACCCTCCAGTAGGCCAGCACACCTTTAAATAGTGACCTTCCGATAGTGCAGAACACCCTAAATTACTGACACTCCAATTGTGCAGCACACCCAAAATTGCTGACACTCCAATAGTACAGCACACCCTCAATTACTGATCCTCCAATACTGCAGCACACCCTCAATTACTGACACTCCAATAGTGCAGCACACCCTCAATTACTGACACTCCAATAGTGCAGCACACCCTCAATTACTGAAACTCCAATAGTGCAGCAAACCCTCAATTACTGACACTCGAATAGTGCAGCACACCCTCAATTACTGAAACACCAATAGTGCAGCACACCCTCAATTACTGACCCTCTAATAGTGCAGCACACCCTCAATTACTGACCCTCCAATAGTGCAGCAGACACTCAATTACTGACACTCCAATAGTGCAGCCCACCCTCAATTACTGGCATTCCAATAGTACAGCACACACTCAATTACTTATCGTATAATAGTGCTGCACACCGTCAACCGCTGACCCTCCAATAGGCCAGCACACCTTTAAATACTGACCTTCCGACAGTGCAGAATACCGTAAATTACTGACACTCCAATAGTGAAGGAAACCTTTAATTACTGACTCTCCAATACTGCAGCACACCCTCCTTTACTTACACCTCAATAGTACACCTACAGTTCAGCACACCTCCAATTACTGACATTCCAATAGTGCAGCACACCCTCAATTACTGACATGCTAGTAGCACAGCAGACACTCAATTACTGACCCTCTAATAGTGCAGCAGACCCTTAATTATTGACCCTCCAAAAGTGCAGCATACTGTCAATTACTGACACTCCAGTAGTGCAGCACAAACTCAATTACTGACACTACAATAATGCAGCACACCCTCTATTACTGATCCTCCAATATTGCTGCACACCCTCAATTACTGACCTTCCGACAGCGCAGCACACCCAAAATTACTGACCCTCCAATAGTACAGCACACCCTCAATTACTGATCCTCTGATACTGCAGCACACCCTCAATTACTGACACTCCAATAGTGCAGCACACCCTCAATTACTGAAACTCCAATGGTGCAGCATACCGTTAATTACTGAAACTCCAATAGTGCAGCACACCCTCAATTACTGACACTCGAATAGTGCAGCACACGCTCAATTACTGAAACTCCAATAGTGCAACACACCCTCAATTACTGAAACACCAATAGTGCAACACACCCTCAATTACTGAAACTCCAATATTGCTGCATACCCGCAATTACTGAAACTCTAATAATGCAGCATACCGTTAATTACTGACACTCCAATCGTGCAGCACACCCTCAATTACTAATCCTCCGATACTGCAGCACACCCTCAAATACTGACACTCCAATCGTGCAGCACACCCTCAATTACTGACACTCCAATCATGCAGCACACCCTCAATTACTGACACTCCAACAGTGCAGCACAGCCTCAATTAATGACACTCCAATAGTGCAGCACACCCTCAATTACTGGCATTCCAATAGTACAGCACACACTCAATTACTTATCGTACAATAGTGCTGCACACCGTCAACTACTGACCCTCCAATAGGCCAGCACACCTTTAAATACTGACCTTCCGACAGTGCAGAATACCGTAAATTACTGACACTCCAATAGTGCAGTACAGCCTCAATTACTGACACTCCAATAGTGCAGCACACCCTCAATTACTGACACTCCAATAGTGCAGCACAACATCAATTACTGACACTCCAATAGTGCAGCACACCCTCAATTACTGACACTCCAATAGTGCAGCACACCCTCAATTACTGACACTCCAATAGTGCAGTACAGCCTCAATTACTGACACTCCAATCGTGAAGCACACCCACAATTACTCACATTCCGAGAGTGCAGAACAGCCTCAATTACTGAAACTCCAATAGTGAAGGAAACCTTTAATTACTGACTCTCCAATACTGCAGCACACCCTCCTTTACTTACACTTCAATAGTACACCTACAGTTCAGCACACCCCCAATTACTGACATTCCAATACTACAGCACACCCCCAATTACTGACATTCCAATAGTGCAGCACACCCTCAATTACTGACATGCTAGTAGCACAGCAGACACTCAATTACTAACCCTCTAATAGTGCAGCATTCCCTTAATTATTGACCCTCCAAAAGTGCAGCATACTGTCAATTACTGATACTCCAGTAGTGCAGCACAAACTCAATTACTGACACTACAATAATGCAGCACAACATCAATTACTGATCATCCATTATTGCTGCACACCTTCAATTACTGACCTTCCGACAGTGCAGAACACCCTAAATTACTGACACTCCAATTGTGCAGCACACCCTCTATTACTGATCCTCCAATATTGCTGCACACCCTCAATTACTGACCTTCCGACAGCGCAGCACACCCAAAATTACTGACCCTCCAATAGTACAGCACACCCTCAATTACTGATCCTCCGATACTGCAGCACACCCTCAATTACTGACACTCCAATAGTGCAGCACACCCTCAATTACTGAAACTCCAATAGTGCAGCATACCGTTAATTACTGAAACTCCAATAGTGCAGCACACCCTCAATTACTGACACTCGAATAGTGCAGCACACCCTCAATTACTGAAACTTCAATAGTGCAACACACCCTCAATTACTGAAACTCCAATATTGCTGCATACCCTCAATTACTGAAACTCTAATAGTGCAGCATACCATTAATTACTGATCCTCCGATACTGCAGCACACCCTCAAATACTGACACTCCAATCGTGCAACACACCCTCAATTACTGACACTCCAGTCATGCAGCACATCCTCAATTACTGACACTCCAACAGTGCAGCACAGCCTCAATTAATGACACTCTAATAGTGCAGCACACCCTCAATTACTGATCCTCCGATACTGCAGCACACCCTCAAATACTGACACTCCAATAGTGCAGCACACACTCAATTACTGACCCTCCAATAGTGCAGCACCCTCAATTACTGACACTCCATTAGTGCAGCACACCCCCAATAGTGCAGCATACCGTCAATTACTGACCCTTGAATAGTGCAGCATACCGTCAATTACTGACACTCCAATAGTGCAGAATACCCTCAATAACTGGCATTCCAATAGTACAGTACACCCTCAATTACTCACATTCCGAGAGTGCAGAACAGCCTCAATTACTGACACTCCAATAGTGAAGGAAACCTTTAATTACTGACACTCCAATACTGCAGCGCATTCTCCTTTACTTACACTTCAATAGCACACCTACAGTTCAGCACACCCCCAATTACTGACATTCCACTAGTGCTGCACACCCTCAATTACTGACACGCTAGTAGCGCAGCAGACACTCAATTACTGATCCTCTAATACTGCAGCAGACACTTAATTATTGACCCTCCAAAAGTGCAGCATACCATCAATTACTGACACTCCAGTAGTGCAGCACACCCTCAATTACTGACACTACAATAATGCAGCACAACATCAATTACTGATCCTCCAATATTGCTGCACACCTTCAATTACTGACCTTTGGACAGTGCAGAACACCCTAAATTACTGACACTCCAATTGTGCAGCAGACCCTCTATTACTGACGCTCCAATAGTGCAGCACACCCTCAATTACTGACACTCCAATTGTGCAGCACACCCTCAATTACTGATCCTCCAATATTGCTGCACACCCTCAATTACTGACCTTCCGACAGCACAGCACACCCAAAATTACTGACATTCCAATAGTACAGCACACCCTCAATTACTGATCCTCCAATACTGCAGCACACCCTCAATTACTGACAATCCAATAGTGCAGCACACCCTCAATTACTGAAACTCCAATAGTGCAGCTTACCGTTAATTACTGATACTCCAACAGTACCACACACCCTCAATTACTGACACTCGAATAGTGCAGCACACCCTCAATTACTGAAATTCCAATAGTGCAGCACACTTTCATTTACTAAAACTCCAATAGTGCAACACACCCTCAATTACTGAAACTCCAATAGTGCAGCAAACCCTCAATTACTGACGTTCAAATAGTGCAGGACACACTCAATTACTGACACTCCAATAGTGCAACACACCCTCAATTACTCACCCGCCAATAGTGCAGCACACACTCAATTACTGACACTTCAATAGTGCAGCACACCCTCAATTACTGACACTTCAATAGTGCAGCACACCCTCAATTACTGACCCTCCAATAGTGCAGCATACCCTCAATTACTGATCTTCAAATAGTGCAGGACACACTCAATTACTGAGACTCCAATAGTGCAACACACCCTCAATTACTGACCCACCAATAGTGCAGCACACCCTCAATTACTGAAACTTCAATAGTGCAGCACACCCTCAATTACTGCCCCTCCAATAGTGCAGCGTACCCTCAATTACTTAGACTCCAATAGAGCAGAACACCGACATTTACTGATACATTTATAGAGCAGCAGATCCTCAATTACCGATCCTCCAAACGTGCATCACACCGTCAATTACTGATACTCAAAAAGTGCAGAACAGCTTCAATTTCTGACACTCCAATCGTGCAGCACACCCTCAATTTCTGACACTCCAATCATGCAGCACACCCTCAATTTCTGACACTCCAACAGTGCAGCACAGCCTCAATTACTGACACTCCAATCGTGCAGCACACCCTCAATTACTGACATGCCAACAGTGCAGCACAGCCTCAATTAATGACACTACAATTATGCAGCACAACATCAATTACTGATCCTCCAATATTGCTGCACACCTTCAATTACTGACCTTCGGACAGTGCAGAACACCCGAAATTACTGACACTCCAATTGTGCAGCAGGCCCTCTATTACTGATGCTCCAATAGTGCAGCACACCCTCAATTACTGACATTCCAATAGTACAGCACACTCTCAATTACTGATCCTCCAATACTGCAGCACACCCTCAATTACTGACAATCCAATAGTGCAGCACACGCTCAATTACTGAAACTCCACTAGTGCAGCTTACCGTTAATTACTGAAACTCCAATAGTGCAACACACCCTCAATTACTGACACTCGAATAGTGCAGCACACCCTCAATTACTGACCCTCCAATAGTGCAGCAGACACTCAATTACTAACACTCCAATAGTGCAGCCCACCCTCAATTACTGGCATTCCAATAGTACAGCACACACTCAATTACTTATCGTATAATAGTGCTGCACACCGTCAACCGCTGACCCTCCAATAGGCCAGCACACCTTTAAATACTGACCTTCCGACAGTGCAGAATACCGTAAATTACTGACACTCCAATAGTGCAGCACACCTTCAATTACTGACACTCCAATAGTGCAGCACACCTTCAATTACTGACACTCCAATAGTGCAGCACACTCTCAATTACCGATCCTCCAATCATGCAGCACACCCACAATTACTCACATTCCGAGAGTGCAGAACAGCCTCAATTACTGAAACTCCAATAGTGAAGGAAACCTTTAATTACTGACTCTCCAATACTGCAGCACACCCTCCTTTACTTACACCTCAATAGTACACCTACAGTTCAGCACACCCCCAATTACTGACATTCCAATAGTGCAGCACACCCTCAATTACTGACATGCTAGTAACAGAGCAGACACTCAATTACTGACCCTCTAATAGTGCAGCAGACCCTTAATTATTGACCCTCCAAAAGTGCAGCATACTGTCAATTACTGACACTCCAGTAGTGCAGCACAAACTCAATTACTGACACTACAATAATGCAGCACACCCTCTATTACTGATCCTCCAATATTGCTGCACATCCTCAATTACTGACCTTCCGACAGCGCAGCACACCCAAAATTACTGACCCTCCAATAGTACAGCACACCCTCAATTACTGATCCTCCGATACTGCAGCACACCCTCAATTACTGACACTCCAATAGTGCAGCACACCCTCAATTACTGAAACTCCAATGGTGCAGCATACCGTTAATTACTGAAACTCCAATAGTGCAGCACACCCTCAATTACTGACACTCGAATAGTGCAGCACACGCTCAATTACTGAAACTCCAATAGTGCAACACACCCTCAATTACTGAAACACCAATAGTGCAACACACCCTCAATTACTGAAACTCCAATATTGCTGCATACCCGCAATTACTGAAACTCTAATAGTGCAGCATACCGTTAATTACTGACACTCCAATCGTGCAGCACACCCTCAATTACTGACACTCCAATCATGCAGCACACCCTCAATTACTGACACTCCAACAGTGCAGCACAGCCTCAATTAATGACACTCCAATAGTGCAGCGCACCCTCAATTACTGGCATTCCAATAGTACAGCACACACTCAATTACTTATCGTACAATAGTGCTGCACACCGTCAACTACTGACCCTCCAATAGGCCAGCACACCTTTAAATACTGACCTTCCGACAGTGCAGAATACCGTAAATTACTGACACTCCAATAGTGCAGTACAGCCTCAATTACTGACACTCCAATAGTGCAGCACACCCTCAATTACTGACACTCCAATAGTGCAGCACAACATCAATTACTGACACTCCAATACTGCAGCACACCCTCAATTACTGACACTCCAATAGTGCAGCACACCCTCAATTACTGACACTCCAATAGTGCAGTACAGCCTCAATTACTGACACTCCAATAGTGCAGCACACCCTCAATTACTGACACTCCAATAGTGCAGCACAACATCAATTACCGATCCTCCAATCGTGAAGCACACCCACAATTACTCACATTCCGAGAGTGCAGAACAGCCTCAATTACTGAAACTCCAATAGTGAAGGAAACCTTTAATTACTGACTCTCCAATACTGCAGCACACCCTCCTTTACTTACACTTCAATAGTACACCTACAGTTCAGCACACCCCCAATTACTGACATTCCAATAGTGCAGCACACCCTCAATTACTGACATGCTAGTAGCACAGCAGACACTCAATTACTAACCCTCTAATAGTGCAGCATTCCCTTAATTATTGACCCTCCAAAAGTGCAGCATACTGTCAATTACTGATACTCCAGTAGTGCAGCACAAACTCAATTACTGACACTACAATAATGCAGCACAAACTCAATTACTGATCATCCATTATTGCTGCACACCTTCAATTACTGACCTTCCGACAGTGCAGAACACCCTAAATTACTGACACTCCAATTGTGCAGCACACCCTCTATTACTGATCCTCCAATATTGCTGCACACCCTCAATTACTGACCTTCCGACAGCGCAGCACACCCAAAATTACTGACCCTCCAATAGTACAGCACACCCTCAATTACTGATCCTCCGATACTGCAGCACACCCTCAATTACTGACACTCCAATAGTGCAGCACACCCTCAATTACTGAAACTCCAATAGTGCAGCATACCGTTAATTACTGAAACTCCAATAGTGCAGCACACCCTCAATTACTGACACTCGAATAGTGCAGCACACCCTCAATTACTGAAACTTCAATAGTGCAACACACCCTCAATTACTGAAACTCCAATATTGCTGCATACCCTCAATTACTGAAACTCTAATAGTGCAGCATACCATTAATTACTGATCCTCCGATACTGCAGCACACCCTCAAATACTGACACTCCAATCGTGCAGCACACCCTCAATTACTGACACTCCAGTCATGCAGCACATCCTCAATTACTGACACTCCAACAGTGCAGCACAGCCTCAATTAATGACACTCTAATAGTGCAGCACACCCTCAATTACTGATCCTCCGATACTGCAGCACACCCTCAAATACTGACACTCCAATAGTGCAGCACACACTCAATTACTGACCCTCCAATAGTGCAGCACCCTCAATTACTGACACTCCATTAGTGCAGCACACCCCCAATAGTGCAGCATACCGTCAATTACTGACCCTTGAATAGTGCAGCATACCGTCAATTACTGACACTCCAATAGTGCAGAATACCCTCAATAACTGGCATTCCAATAGTACAGTACACCCTCAATTACTCACATTCCGAGAGTGCAGAACAGCCTCAATTACTGACACTCCAATAGTGAAGGAAACCTTTAATTACTGACACTCCAATACTGCAGCGCATTCTCCTTTACTTACACTTCAATAGCACACCTACAGTTCAGCACACCCCCAATTACTGACATTCCACTAGTGCTGCACACCCTCAATTACTGACACGCTAGTAGCGCAGCAGACACTCAATTACTGATCCTCTAATACTGCAGCAGACACTTAATTATTGACCCTCCAAAAGTGCAGCATACCATCAATTACTGACACTCCAGTAGTGCAGCACACCCTCAATTACTGACACTACAATAATGCAGCACAACATCAATTACTGATCCTCCAATATTGCTGCACACCTTCAATTACTGACCTTTGGACAGTGCAGAACACCCTAAATTACTGACACTCCAATTGTGCAGCAGACCCTCTATTACTGACGCTCCAATAGTGCAGCACACCCTCAATTACTGACACTCCAATTGTGCAGCACACCCTCAATTACTGATCCTCCAATATTGCTGCACACCCTCAATTACTGACCTTCCGACAGCACAGCACACCCAAAATTACTGACATTCCAATAGTACAGCACACCCTCAATTACTGATCCTCCAATACTGCAGCACACCCTCAATTACTGACAATCCAATAGTGCAGCACACCCTCAATTACTGAAACTCCAATAGTGCAGCTTACCGTTAATTACTGATACTCCAACAGTACCACACACCCTCAATTACTGACACTCGAATAGTGCAGCACACCCTCAATTACTGAAATTCCAATAGTGCAGCACACTTTCATTTACTAAAACTCCAATAGTGCAACACACCCTCAATTACTGAAACTCCAATAGTGCAGCAAACCCTCAATTACTGACGTTCAAATAGTGCAGGACACACTCAATTACTGACACTCCAATAGTGCAACACACCCTCAATTACTCACCCGCCAATAGTGCAGCACACACTCAATTACTGACACTTCAATAGTGCAGCACACCCTCAATTACTGACACTTCAATAGTGCAGCACACCCTCAATTACTGACCCTCCAATAGTGCAGCATACCCTCAATTACTGATCTTCAAATAGTGCAGGACACACTCAATTACTGAGACTCCAATAGTGCAACACACCCTCAATTACTGACCCACCAATAGTGCAGCACACCCTCAATTACTGAAACTTCAATAGTGCAGCACACCCTCAATTACTGCCCCTCCAATAGTGCAGCGTACCCTCAATTACTTAGACTCCAATAGAGCAGAACACCGACATTTACTGATACATTTATAGAGCAGCAGATCCTCAATTACCGATCCTCCAAACGTGCATCACACCGTCAATTACTGATACTCAAAAAGTGCAGAACAGCTTCAATTTCTGACACTCCAATCGTGCAGCACACCCTCAATTTCTGACACTCCAATCATGCAGCACACCCTCAATTTCTGACACTCCAACAGTGCAGCACAGCCTCAATTACTGACACTCCAATCGTGCAGCACACCCTCAATTACTGACATGCCAACAGTGCAGCACAGCCTCAATTAATGACACTACAATTATGCAGCACAACATCAATTACTGATCCTCCAATATTGCTGCACACCTTCAATTACTGACCTTCGGACAGTGCAGAACACCCGAAATTACTGACACTCCAATTGTGCAGCAGACCCTCTATTACTGATGCTCCAATAGTGCAGCACACCCTCAATTACTGACATTCCAATAGTACAGCACACTCTCAATTACTGATCCTCCAATACTGCAGCACACCCTCAATTACTGACAATCCAATAGTGCAGCACACGCTCAATTACTGAAACTCCACTAGTGCAGCTTACCGTTAATTACTGAAACTCCAATAGTGCAACACACCCTCAATTACTGACACTCGAATAGTGCAGCACACCCTCAATTACTGACCCTCCAATAGTGCAGCAGCCACTCAATTACTAACACTCCAATAGTGCAGCCCACCCTCAATTACTGGCATTCCAATAGTACAGCACGCACTCAATTACTTATCGTATAATAGTGCTGCACACCGTCAACCGCTGACCCTCCAATAGGCCAGCACACCTTTAAATACTGACCTTCCGACAGTGCAGAATACCGTAAATTACTGACACTCCAATAGTGCAGCACACCTTCAATTACTGACACTCCAATAGTGCAGCACACCTTCAATTACTGACACTCCAATAGTGCAGCACACTCTCAATTACCGATCCTCCAATCATGCAGTACACCCACAATTACTCACATTCCGAGAGTGCAGAACAGCCTCAATTACTGAAACTCCAATAGTGAAGGAAACCTTTAATTACTGACTCTCCAATACTGCAGCACACCCTCCTTTACTTACACCTCAATAGTACACCTACAGTTCAGCACACCCCCAATTACTGACATTCCAATAGTGCAGCACACCCTCAATTACTGACATGCTAGTAACAGAGCAGACACTCAATTACTGACCCTCTAATAGTGCAGCAGACCCTTAATTATTGACCCTCCAAAAGTGCAGCATACTGTCAATTACTGACACTCCAGTAGTGCAGCACAAACTCAATTACTGACACTACAATAATGCAGCACACCCTCTATTACTGATCCTCCAATATTGCTGCACACCCTCAATTACTGACCTTCCGACAGCGCAGCACACCCAAAATTACTGACCCTCCAATAGTACAGCACACCCTCAATTACTGATCCTCCGATACTGCAGCACACCCTCAATTACTGACACTCCAATAGTGCAGCACACCCTCAATTACTGAAACTCCAATGGTGCAGCATACCGTTAATTACTGAAACTCCAATAGTGCAGCACACCCTCAATTACTGACACTCGAATAGTGCAGCACACGCTCAATTACTGAAACTCCAATAGTGCAACACACCCTCAATTACTGAAAAACCAATAGTGCAACACACCCTCAATTACTGAAACTCCAATATTGCTGCATACCCGCAATTACTGAAACTCTAATAGTGCAGCATACCGTTAATTACTGACACTCCAATCGTGCAGCACACCCTCAATTACTAATCCTCCGATACTGCAGCACACCCTCAAATACTGACACTCCAATCGTGCAGCACACCCTCAATTACTGACACTCCAATCATGCAGCACACCCTCAATTACTGACACTCCAACAGTGCAGCACAGCCTCAATTAATGACACTCCAATAGTGCAGCACACCCTCAATTACTGGCATTCCAATAGTACAGCACACAATCAATTACTTATCGTACAATAGTGCTGCACACCGTCAGCTACTGACCCTCCAATATGCCAGCACACCTTTAAATACTGACCTTCCGACAGTGCAGAATACCGTAAATTACTGACACTCCAATAGTGCAGTACAGCCTCAATTACTGACACTCCAATAGTGCAGCACACCCTCAATTACTGACACTCCAATAGTGCAGCACAACATCAATTACTGACACTCCAATAGTGCAGCACACCCTCAATTACTGACACTCCAATAGTGCAGCACACCCTCAATTACTGACACTCCAATAGTGCAGCACAGCCTCAATTACTGACACTCCAATAGTGCAGCACAGCCTCAATTACTGACACTCCAATAGTGCAGTACAGCCTCAATTACTGACACTCCAATAGTGCAGAACAGCCTCAATTACTGACACTCCAATATTGCAGCACACCCTCAATTACCGATCCTCCAATCGTGAAGCACACCCACAATTACTCACATTCCGAGAGTGCAGAACAGCCTCAATTACTGAAACTCCAATAGTGCAGTACAGCCTCAATTACTGACACTCCAATCGTGAAGCACACCCACAATTACTCACATTCCGAGAGTGCAGAACAGCCTCAATTACTGAAACTCCAATAGTGAAGGAAACCTTTAATTACTGACTCTCCAATACTGCAGCACACCCTCCTTTACTTACACTTCAATAGTACACCTACAGTTCAGCACACCCCCAATTACTGACATTCCAATACTACAGCACACCCCCAATTACTGACATTCCAATAGTGCAGCACACCCTCAATTACTGACATGCTAGTAGCACAGCAGACACTCAATTACTAACCCTCTAATAGTGCAGCATTCCCTTAACTATTGACCCTCCAAAAGTGCAGCATACTGTCAATTACTGATACTCCAGTAGTGCAGCACAAACTCAATTACTGACACTACAATAATGCAGCACAACATCAATTACTGATCATCCATTATTGCTGCACACCTTCAATTACTGACCTTCCGACAGTGCAGAACACCCTAAATTACTGACACTCCAATTGTGCAGCACACCCTCTATTACTGATCCTACAATATTGCTGCACACCCTCAATTACTGACCTTCCGACAGCGCAGCACACCCAAAATTACTGACCCTCCAATAGTACAGCACACCCTCAATTACTGATCCTCCGATACTGCAGCACACCCTCAATTACTGACACTCCAATAGTGCAGCACACCCTCAATTACTGAAACTCCAATAGTGCAGCATACCGTTAATTACTGAAACTCCAATAGTGCAGCACACCCTCAATTACTGACACTCGAATAGTGCAGCACACCCTCAATTACTGAAACTTCAATAGTGCAACACACCCTCAATTACTGAAACACCAATAGTGCAACACACCCTCAATTACTGAAACTCCAATATTGCTGCATACCCTCAATTACTGAAACCCTAATAGTGCAGCATACCGTTAATTACTGATCCTCCGATACTGCAGCACACCCTCAAATACTGACACTCTAATCGTGCAGCACACCCTCAATTACTGACACTCCAGTCATGCAGCACATCCTCAATTACTGACACTCCAACAGTGCAGCACAGCCTCAATTAATGACACTCTAATAGTGCAGCACACCCTCAATTACTGATCCTCCGATACTGCAGCACACCCTCAAATACTGACACTCCAATAGTGCAGCACACACTCAATTACTGACCCTCCAATAGTGCAGCACCCTCAATTACTGACACTCCATTAGTGCAGCACACCCCCAATAGTGCAGCATACCGTCAATTACTGACCCTTGAATAGTGCAGCATACCGTCAATTACTGACACTCCAATAGTGCAGAATACCCTCAATAACTGGCATTCCAATAGTACAGCACACCCTCAATTACTCACATTCCGAGAGTGCAGAACAGCCTCAATTACTGACACTCCAATAGTGAAGGAAACCTTTAATTACTGACACTCCAATACTGCAGCACATTCTCCTTTACTTACACTTCAATAGCACACCTACAGTTCAGCACACCCCCAATTACTGACATTCCACTAGTGCTGCACACCCTCAATTACTGACACGCTAGTAGCGCAGCAGACACTCAATTACTGATCCTCTAATACTGCAGCAGACACTTAATTATTGACCCTCCAAAAGTGCAGCATACCATCAATTACTGACACTACAATAATGCAGCACAACATCAATTACTGATCCTCCAATATTGCTGCACACCTTCAATTACTGACCTTTGGACAGTGCAGAACACCCTAAATTACTGACACTCCAATTGTGCAGCAGACCCTCTATTACTGACGCTCCAATAGTGCAGCACACCCTCAATTACTGATCCTCCAATATTGCTGCACACCCTCAATTACTGACCTTCCGACAGCACAGCACACCCAAAATTACTGACATTCCAATAGTACAGCACACCCTCAATTACTGATCCTCCAATACTGCAGCACACCCTCAATTACTGACAATCCAATAGTGCAGCACACCCTCAATTACTGAAACTCCAATAGTGCAGCTTACCGTTAATTACTGAAACTCCAACAGTACAACACACCCTCAATTACTGACACTCAAATAGTGCAGCACACCCTCAATTACTGAAATTCCAATAGTGCAGCACACTTTCATTTACTAAAACTCCAATAGTGCAACACACCCTCAATTACTGAAACTCCAATAGTGCAGCAAACCCTCAATTACTGACGTTCAAATAGTGCAGGACACACTCAATTACTGACACTCCAATAGTGCAACACACCCTCAATTACTGACCCGCCAATAGTGCAGCACACACTCAATTACTGACACTTCAATAGTGCAGCACACCCTCAATTACTGAAACTTCAATAGTGCAGCACACCCACAATTACTGCCCCTCCAATAGTGCAGCGTACCCTCAATTACTTAGACTCCAATAGAGCAGAACACCGACATTTACTGATACATTTATAGAGCAGCCGATCCTCAATTACCGATCCTCCAAACGTGCATCACACCGTCAATTACTGATACTCAAAAAGTGCAGAACAGCTTCAATTTCTGACACTCCAATCGTGCAGCACACCCTCAATTTCTGACACTCCAATCATGCAGCACACCCTCAATTTCTGACACTCCAACAGTGCAGCACAGCCTCAATTACTGACACTCCAATCGTGCAGCATACCATCAATTACTGACATGCCAACAGTGCAGCACAGCCTCAATTAATGACACTACAATTATGCAGCACAACATCAATTACTGATCCTCCAATATTGCTGCACACCTTCAATTACTGACCTTCGGACAGTGCAGAACACCCGAAATTACTGACACTCCAATTGTGCAGCAGACCCTCTATTACTGATGCTCCAATAGTGCAGCACACCCTCAATTACTGACATTCCAATAGTACAGCACACTCTCAATTACTGATCCTCCAATACTGCAGCACACCCTCAATTACTGACAATCCAATAGTGCAGCACACGCTCAATTACTGAAACTCCACTAGTGCAGCTTACCGTTAATTACTGAAACTCCAATAGTGCAACACACCCTCAATTACTGACACTCGAATAGTGCAGCACACCCTCAATTACTGAAATTCCAATAGTGCAACACACTTTCAATTACTGAAACTCCAATAGTGCGACACACCCTAATTACTGAAACTCCAATAGTGCAACAAACCCTCAATTACTGACGTTCAAATGGTGCAGGACACACTCAATTACTGACACTCCAATAGTGCAACACACCCTCAATTACTGACCCACCAATAGTGCAGCACACTCTCAATTACTGACACTTCAATAGTGCAGCACACCCTCAATTACTGACACTTCAATAGTGCAGCACACCCTCAATTACTGACCCTCCAATAGCGCAGCATACCCTCAATTACTGACCTTCAAATAGTGCAGGACACACTCAATTACTGAGACTCCAATAGTGCAACACACCCTCAATTACTGACCCACCAATAGTGCAGCACACACTAAATTACTGAAACTCCAATAGTGCAACACACCTTCAATTACTGACCCACCAATAGTGCAGCACACCCTCAATTACTGAAACTTCAATAGTGCAGCACACCCTCAATTACTGCCCCTCCAATAGTGCAGCATACCCTCAATTACTTACACTCCAATAGAGCAGAACACCGACATTTACTGATACATTTATAGAGCAGCAGATCCTCAATTACCGAACCTCCAAACGTGCATCACACCGTCAATTACTGATACTCAAAAAGTGCAGAACATGTTCAATTTCTGACACTCCAATCGTGCAGCACACCCTCAATTACTGACACTCCAATCATGCAGCACACCCTCAATTTCTGACACTCCAACAGTGCAGCACACCCTCAATTACTGACACTCCAACAGTGCAGCCTACCCTCAATTACTGACACGCCAACAGTGCAGCACAGCCTTAATTAATGACACTACAATTGTGCAGCACACCCTCAAATGCGGACTCTCTCGTAGTGCAGCACACACTCAATTACTGACCCTTCAATAGTGCAGCACATACTCAATTACTGACACTCCAATAGTGCAGCACACCCTCAATTACTGACACTCCAATATTGCAGCACACCGTCAATTACTGACACTCCAATCATGCAGCACACCCTCATTTACTGACACTGCAATAGTGTAGCACCCCCTCAATTACAGACACTCGAATAGTGCAGCACACCCTCAATTACTGACCCTCCAATAGTGCAGCATCCCGTCAATTACTGACCCACCAATAGTGCAGCACACTCTCAATTACTGAAACTTCAATAGTGCAGCACACCCTCAATTACTGACCCTCCAATAGTGCAGCATACCCTCAATTACTTACACTCCAATAGAGCAGAACACCGACATTTACTGATACATTTATAGCGCAGCAGATCCTCAATTACCGAACCTCCAAACGTGCATCACACCGTCAATTACTGATACTCAAAAAGTGCAGAACATGTTCAATTTCTGACACTCCAATCGTGCAGCACACCCTCAATTACTGACACTCCAATCATGCAGCACACCCTCAATTTCTGACACTCCAACAGTGCAGCACACCCTCAATTACTGACACTCCAACAGTGCAGCCTACCCTCAATTACTGACACGCCAACAGTGCAGCACAGCCTTAATTAATGACACTACAATTGTGCAGCACACCCTCAAATGCGGACTCTCTCGTAGTGCAGCACACACTCAATTACTGACCCTTCAATAGTGCAGCACATACTCAATTACTGACACTCCAATAGTGCAGCACACCCTCAATTACTGACACTCCAATATTGCAGCACACCGTCAATTACTGACACTCCAATCATGCAGCACACCCTCATTTACTGACACTGCAATAGTGTAGCACCCCCTCAATTACAGACACTCGAATAGTGCAGCACACCCTCAATTACTGACCCTCCAATAGTGCAGCATCCCGTCAATTACTGACCCACCAATAGTGCAGCACACTCTCAATTACTGAAACTTCAATAGTGCAGCACACCCTCAATTACTGACCCTCCAATAGTGCAGCATACCCTCAATTACTTACACTCCAATAGAGCAGAACACCGACATTTACTGATACATTTATAGCGCAGCAGATCCTCAATTACCGAACCTCCAAACGTGCAGCACACCCTCAATTACTGATACTCAAAAGTGCAGAACAGCTTCAATTTTTGACACTCCAATCGTGCAGCACACCCTCAATTACTGACACTCCAATAGTGCAGCACACCCTCAATTACTGACACTCCAACAGTGCAGCACACCCTCAATTACTGACACTCCAACAGTGCAGCACAGCCTCAATTAATGACACTACAATTGTGCAACACACCCTCAAATGCGGACTCTCTAGTAGTGCAGCACACACTCAATTACTGACCCTCCAGTAGTGCAGCATACCGTCAATTACTGATACTGCAATAGTATAGCACCCCCTCAATTACTGACACTCCAATAGTGCGGCACACCCTCAATTATTGACACTCCAATATTGCAGCACACCGTCAATTACTGACACTCCAATCATGCAGCACACCCTCATTTACTGACACTGCAATAGTGTAGCACCCCCTCAATTACAGACACTCGAATAGTGCAGCACACCCTCAATTACTGACCCTCCAGTAGTGCAGCATACCGTCAATTACTGACCCACCAATAGTGCAGCACACTCTCAATTACTGACACTCCAATAGTGCAACACACCCTCAATTACTGACCCACCAATAGTGCAGCACCCCCTCAATTACTGACCCTCCAATAGTGCAGCATACCGTCAATGACTGACACTCGAATAGTGCACACCATGCATTACTGACACTCCAATAGTGCAGCATACTATCAATTACTGACACTGCAATAGTGTAGCACCCACTCAATTACTGACACTCGAATAGTGCAGCACACGCTCAATTACTGACCCCATGTAGTGCAGGACACCTTCAATTACTGTACTTTCAATAGTCCAGCACACCCTCAATTAATGACCCTCCAAACGTGCAGCACACCCTCAATTACTGCCACACCTATCGTGCAGCACACCCTGAATTACTGACCCTCCAAAAGTGCAGCACACACTCAATTGATGACTCTTCAATAATGCAGCACAGTCTCATTTACTGATCCTCCAATAGTGCAGCACACCCTCAAACACTGACCCTCTAATAGTGCATCAGACGTTCAATTACTGACCTTCCGACATTGCGGAACACCCTCAATTACAGACCATCCACTAGTGCAGCACTCCTTCAATTAATGACACTCCGATAGTGCAGCACAGCCTTAATTACTGACAAGCCTATAGCGCAGCACATCCTCAATTACCGACCTTCCAATCGTGCAGCACACCCTCAATTAATGACACTCTAACAGTGAAACACATCATCAATTAATGACACTTCAATACTGAAGGTAACCCTCAATTTTTGAACCTCCAATAGTGCATCACACCCTCAATTACTTACATTCCAATAGTGCAGCACACCGTCAATTACTGACACTCCAACAGTGCAACACATCATCAATTAATGACACTTCAATACTGAAGGTAACCCTCAATTTTTGAACCTCCAATAGTGTGGCACACCCTCAATTACTTACATTCCAATAGTGCAGCACACCGTCAATTACTTACGATGCAATAGTGCAGCATACCCTCAGTTACTGACATGCCAACAGTGCAGCACAGCCTCAAACACTGATAGTCCAATACTGTAGGACACCCTCAAATTCTGACCCACCAATAGTGCAGCACACCCTCAATTACTGACAATCTGGTAGCGTAGAGGACACTCAGTTACTGACACTCCAATAGTGCAGCACACCTTTAATTACTGATCCTCCAATACTGCAGCACACCCTCAATTACTGACACTTCAATACTGCAGCACACCCTCAATTACTGACACTCCAATAGGGCAGAAAAGCCACAATTACTGACATTCCAACAGTGCAGCACACCTTCAATTACTGACAAACATATAGTGCAGCACTGCCTCAAATACCGACCATCCAATCGTGCAGCACACTCTCAGTGCAGTAAAGCCACAATTGCTGACACTCCAACAGTGCAGAACACCCTCAATTACTGACACTCCAACAGTGCAGAACACCCTCAATTACTGACACTGCAACAGTGCAGCACCCCCTCAATTACTTGCACTGCAATATTGCAGCACCCCCCCATTTATTGACACTATAGTAGCAGAGCAGACTCTCAATTACTGTCACTCCAATAGTACAGCACAACTCAATTTTTACCCTCCAATAAAGCAGCATGCCCTCAATTACTTACAATGCAATAGTGCAGCATTCCCTCAATTACTTACAACGCAATAGTGCAGCATACCCTCAATTACTGACCTGCCAACAATGCAGCACACCCTGAATTACCAACCCTCCAATCATGCAGCACACCCTCAATTACTGACACTCCAACAGTGCAACACAGCCTCAATTACTGACACTTCAATACTGAAGGTAATCCTCCATTTTTGAACCACCAATAGTGCAGCACACCCTCAATTACTGACACTCCAATATTGCAGCAGACCGTCAATTACTGACACTCCAATCATGCAGCACAGCCTCATTTACTGACACTGCAATAGTGTAGCACCCCCTCAATTACAGACACTCGAATAGTGCAGCACACCCTCAATTACTGATACTCAAAAAGTGCAGAACAGCTTCAATTTCTGACACTCCAGTCGTGCAGCACACCCTCAATTACTGACACTCCAACAGTGCAGCACAGCCTCAATTACTGACACTCCAATCGTGCAGCACACCCTCAATTACTGACACTCCAACAGTGCAGCACAGCCTCAATTAATGACACTACAATTGTGCAGCACACCCTCAAATGCGGACTCTCTAGTAATGCAGCACACACTCAATTACTGACCCTCCAATAGTGCAGCATACCATCAATTACTGACACTGCAATAGTATAGCACCCCCTCAATTACTGACACTCCAATTGTGCAGCACACCCTCAATTACTGACACTCCAATATTGCAGCACACCGTCAATTACTGACACTCCAATCATGCAGCACACCCTCATTTACTGACACTGCAATTGTGCAGCACAGCCTCAATTACTGATCCTCCAATACTGCAGCGCACAGTCAATTACTGACATGCCAATAGTGCAGCACCCTCAATTACTGACACTCCAATAGTGCAGAACACCCTCAATTACTGACCCTTGAATAGTGCAGCATACCGTCAATTACTGACACTCCAACAGTGCAGCACAACCTCAATTACTGACCCTCCAATAGTGCAGCACACCCTCAATTACTGACCCTCCAATAGTGCAGCTGATACTCAATTACTGACACTCCAATAGTGCAGCCCACCCTCAATTACTGGCATTCCAATAGTACAGCACACACTCAATTACTTATCGTACAACAGTGCTGCACACCGTCAACTACTGACCCTCCAATAGGCCAGCACACCTTTAAATACTGACCTTCCGACAGTGCAGAATACCGTAAATTACTGACACTCCAATAGTGCAGCACAGCCTCAATTACTGACACTCCAATAGTGCAGCACACCCTCAATTACCGATCCTCCAAACATGCAGCACACCCTCAATTACTCACATTCCGAGAGTGCAGAACAGCCTCAATTACTGACACTCCAATAGTGAAGGAAACCTTTAATTACTGACACTCCAATACTGCAGCACACCCTCCTTTACTTACACTTCAATAGTACACCTACGGTTCAGCACACCCCCAATTACTGACACTCGAATAGTGCAGCACACCCTAAATTACTGACACACCAATAGTGCAGCACACCCTCAATTACTGAAACACCCATAGTGCAGCACACCCTCAATTACTGACACTGCAATAGTGCAGCACACTCTCAATTACTGATCCTCCAATATTGCTGCACACCTTCAATTACTGACCTTCCGACAGTGCAGAACACCCTAAATTACTGACACTCCAACTGTGCAGCACACCCTCTATTACTGACACTCCAATATTGCAGCACACCCTCTATTACCGACATTCCAATAGTGCTGCACACCCTCAATTAATGACACTACAATTGTGCAGCACACCCTCAATTACTGACCCTCCAACAGTGCAGCACAGCCTCCTGCACCCCACCACCCCTCCTGCCACCTCCCCCTCCACCCACCCACCCATCCCTCCACCCAACCCCCAACTCATGTCATGAATTTGTTTCCTAACTGGATCAGCCGGGGTGTCGGGACAATGGATCTCTCTCTCTCTATCTCTCTCTGACTCAGATGCACTGGGACCTAATCACTATTTTCTGTTTACGGCCCTCCCAGAGTTGTTTCCGAATGGACGGCAGATACGGTTACTTCACTTGGGTCAATGATCACGTTACTGGGTGAGGACATGTTACTCCAGCTCCCAAATACGGTGAGTCATTGCAGCGCTTGCTAGACAGATTTCACACCACCCCGCCACTGTCATGGGCTCTTCTCAAAGCATAGTCACTCCCTTTCTCAGCCTCGCCCTCCATCTACCTCCTCCTTGTGGGCTCTTGCCATACGCAAAATGGCTGCCACCAGCTTCCCTACATAACGACAGTCGCTGCGCTCCCAAGGAGTGCCCACCCGTGCCTTGGGAGGTGGCCGGTGATGTTTAGCGGGCTGGTTACAGCTCCCCCGACCCCCGTCCTGTCTCTCTCCCCCTCCCTCCGGATATAGACTCCAGATCCCCTACCACCCCCAATCCCTCCCTCTGCCAGTCGCCACCCAGCAACACATCAGCTGGCTGACCCGGCTCCCTTTGTGGGATCTTGCTCTGCACAGGCTGGCTGGCCGACAAGCGGCCGGGGTGAGGGTGAGGTTGGTTTTGGGCACATGTTTTTTTAACCCCTTCACCATCGCCGCTTTTTAAGGAATAAAAAAAACTGCAACACAGGTTTTGGTCGATACCCGATCGCTGTTTTGTGGGATCTTGCTGTGCTTTTCTGACCCGTGCGCCCCCCCCCCTCCCCCTCGGAGGGTGATGTGGATTATCCCATTTCGAAGAAGAGCTGGGGTTGGATGGGTGCTGGGGAAATTGCCCCCCCCACCTTGGGTGTCCAGTTGGGGGTTGGGGGGGGGGGCGGGTGGGGGTTGGGCCGAAATGGACCTGAAAATAGTAACGGCGATCCCCACTCATTATCAACATTGCTGTTGGTGGGATCTTGCTGTGCACCAACGGTCGGTGTCACATTTCCTGCACAGGCAGTGGGAATGTGGCAGGAAACTCCCTCACTGGCTGGAAAGCGCTTGGTGAGGGGATGCGAGCTGGCTTGACGCGGTGGCCTGTTTTGGTTTGCAGACCACTGTTAAAGACGCCCTGTTGAAGTGCTCAGCCTCTCAGGCGGCGCCGGGCCCCGCTGTCCTGCCAGAGTTCGATACCAGTGGCGTTAGGATCCAGAGCCAGCGCAGGATTTTCATCATCGTTGTGGGCGACCCAGCAGGGGATGACTTGCGGAGAACCCGGGCAGGTAACGTCCACCACTTCTCCCGCCGTTCTACGTCAGCTCACCCCCGTCCTCCTGCCTGGGCCCTGGCTCTGTGCTGGCTGCTCCTGTCCTGGCACAGGGGCCCTGTTGGCTGGAAGGAAGAGGAGCCGGCGGCGATGGTTCTCACGGATTGTCAAGCGGGAAGCAGCTCTCCCCGATGGTCTCCCTACCTTCCACACTCTGTAAACATCAGCTTAATCAAATCTCTGCTGTCCTCATATCCTAACCTGTAATTGTGTCCTGTATCTTCTCCCCGGCGTCCCCACCTCAGACACTACCCCACCCGACCGCCCCTTCCCGGTTGCCTGATCTACATCGACTTCTGCATCAGCAACAATGGTTTCAAATCCCTCCGTGACCTCACCCCTCCCTATCTCTTTAACCTCCTCCAGCCCCTACACCCCTTCCTTTCTATGTAACCTCCTCCAGTCTCTGCACCCCTCCCTATCTGTGTAACCTCCTCCAGCCCCTACACCCCTCCCTATCTCTGTAACCTCTTCCAGCCTCTACATCCCTCCCTATCTGTGTAACCTCCTCCAGGCTCTACATCCCTCCCTATCTCTGTAACCTCCTCCAGCCCCTACAACCCTCCGAGATCTCTGTGCTCCTCCAATTCCAGCCTCTTGTGCATCCCCAGATTCCCATCGCTCCACCATTGGTGGCCGTGCCTTCAGCTGCCTGGGCCCTAAGATCTCGAATTCCCTCCCTAAACCTCTCCGCCTCCCTCTCTCTTTCTGTAAGACGCTGCCTAAAACAGACCTCTTTGACCGAGCTTCTTATCTCTAATATCTCCCTATGTGGCTCGGGGATGGTGGGGGAGGGTGAGTGAGGGAAGGAAGGTTGGGGATAAAGGAGGGTGAGGGGAACAGAGGTGGAGGGAAGGGGGGATGAAGGAGGGATGGGGGATGGAGAATGAAGGGGAGGTTGAGTGAGGGAGTGGGAGGGAGGGATGGGGACAAAGGAGGGTAAGGTGGACAGAGGGGGAGAGAAGGGGATGAAGGTGGGAGGGGGAGGGATGGAGATGGAGGGACAGAGGGATGGAGGGGAGGGTGAGTGAGGGAGTTGGAGGGATGGAGAGATGTGGACGAAGAAAGGTGAGGGAAAGGGGACAAAGGAGGGAGGGGAGGGAGAATGAAGGGGAGGGAAAGAGGGAGAGGGGCTGGAGTGGGTGAGTGAGGGAGGGAGAAGGAGGGATACATAAGGAGAGGGAAGAGGTGATGTAGGGGGAGTGATGGAGGGATGCAGACAGAGGGAGGTGGAGGGGAGGGTGAGTGAAAGGGATGGAGGAAGTTGGAAAGAGAGGGAAGTGGGATGGAGGGGTAAGATGAGTGAGGGAGTGTCGGGGATGGAGGGAGGGGGGCGAAGGGTGAGGGAGGGAAAGTGAAGGAGAGGGAGGCATAGGGAGAGGGAGGGGATGATGGAGGGGGAGGGAGGGTGGGAAGGCAGTGGAGGAGGGTGAGGGGTGCAGAGGGGTGAAGGATTAATTAAACATCACTCCTGTTTCCCATTGAAATAGCCTCATGCAGCAAGACCCCCACCAGCGAGGAAATCCAGGAACTGGGGGAGGCCAACGCACTCTGGACACCAAAGCAGCTCACGTGGATGTCGACGGAGACCTTTGAGGACACAGTTGATGTGCTGGCTTCAATCCGCACCGTCTCAGACGAGCAGCGCGTTGCTCTGATGGACAAGGCAGTGGAGGTAACACCCACCGCGTGAGATTAAAGCAGGCGAGGAGTCCGGGCTGGATGTGGGTTCAGAGGGGTGACCCCCATCATCTGTTTCGTCTGTGATCTTGGTTGAGGGGTAAATATTGGCCCCAGGGCAGGAGAGGTTCTCTGCACTATCTTCTTCCAATAGCAGCCGGGGAGGCAGGGGAAGTGGGGGGCGGGGGTTATTTTACATAACCGCCTGAGAGAGCAGACGACACCTCTGGCTGTGCGGCACACCCTCACTACTGGCACTGGGAGAATTGAGTCCAGATTTTGTCCTCAGGACCCTGCAGTCAGACTCAAACCTTCTGTGGCTCAGAGGGAAGGGAGCAGCTTGCTGTACTCAGAGACACGGCAGTGTTAAGGGTGCGTAGCCAAAGGTTAAGTGATGCCTCGCTGTGAGGGTTGCCAGCATGACTCGTCCGTCTGTTTGTGTGTTGCAGGCATGGGGAGCAACATCCAGTTTCACCCAGGAAGAAATTGCCAATCTGCAATCCCTTGTCAGTATGCTCCCTGTGAGTGAGGTAAAGTCACTGGATCTCAGTTCCATTGATAATCTGGAAAGCATGGCCGTCTGCCCAACATGGACCTAAGAGAAGGTAACTGCACTCAGGCCCTCTGAGCATGGTCAAACACCAACTCCCACTCCAACAACACCTATGACCTACTATAATATCCCAAGCTGCTTCATGGGAATGATTAGCAAACACATTTTGACTTGGAGCTCAGGGCCCCTGGAGCTGAAGGCACGGCCGCCAATGGTGGAGCGATGGGAATCGGGGGATGGACAAGAGGCCAGAATTGGAGGAACGCACAAATCTCGAGGGTGGTAGGGGCTGGAGGAGGTTACAGAGATAGGGAGGAGAGTAGGGGCTGGAGGAGGTTACAGAGGGGTGCAGGGGCTGGAGGAGGTTACAGAGATAGGGAGAGATGTAGGGTCTGGAGGTGGTTACAGAGATAGGGAGGTTGTAGGGGTTGGAGGAGGTTACAGGGATAGGGAGGAGTGTAGGGACTGGAGGAGGTTATAGAGATAGGGAGGGGTGTAGGGGCTGGAGGAGGTTACAGAGATAGGGAGGGATGAGAGGATGGAGGGGGTAACAGAGATAGGGAGGGAGTTACAGAAATAGGGAGGGTTGTAGGGGCTGGAGGAGGTTACAGAGATAGGGAGGGGCGTAGGGGCTGGAGGAGGTTACAGAGATAGGGAGGGGCGTAGGAGCTGGAGGAGGTTACAAAGATAGGGAATGATGAGAGGCTGGAGGAGGTTACAGAGATAGGGAGGGGTGTAGCAGCTGGAGGAGGTTACAGAGATACGGAGGGTACTGGGGCTGGAGGAGGTTATAGAGATAGGGAGGGGTGTAGGGGCTGGAGGAGGTTATAGAGGGGTGTAGGGGCTGGAGGAGGTTACAGAGATAGGGAGGGGTGTAGAGGCTGGAGGTGGTTACAGAGATAGGGAGGGTTGTAGGGTTTTGGAGGAGTTTACAGGGATAGCGAGGAGTGTAGGGACTGGAGGAGGTTATAGAGATAGGGAGGGGTGTAGGGGCTGGAGGAGGTTACAGAGATAGTGAGGGATGAGAGGATGGAGGGGGGTAACAGAGATAGGGAGGGAGTTACAGAATTAAGGAGGGTTGTAGGGGCTGGAGGAGGTTACAGAGATAGGACGTTACAGAGATAGGGAGGGTTGTAGAGGCTGGAGGAGGTTACAGAGATAGGGAGGAGTGTAGGGGTTGGAGGAGGTTACAGAGATAGGGAGCGATGAGAGGCTGGAGGGGGTTACAGAGACAGGAAGTGGTGTAGAGGCTGGAGGGGGGTTACAGAGATAGGGAGAGGTGTAGGGCTGAAGGAGGTTACAGATATAAGGAGGGATGGGAGGCTGGTGCGGGGGTACAGAGATGGGGCCAGAGTTAAAGAGATGGGGGGGGTGAGAGGCTGGAGGAGGTTACAGACATAGGGCGGGGTGTAGGGGCTGGAGGAGGTTACAAAGGTCGGGAGGAGTGTAGGACTGGAGGAGGTTACAGAGATAGGGGGAGGTGTAGGGGCTGGAGGAGGATACAGAGATAGGGAGCGATGAGAGGCTGGAGGAGGTTACAGAGATAGGGAAAGCGTGTAGGGGGTAGGAGGAGGTTACAGAGATAGGGAGGGGTCTAAGGACTGGAGGAGGTTACAGAGATAGGGAGGGGGTGAGAGGCTAGAGGAGGTTACAGAGATAGGGTGAGGAGTAGGAGCTGTAGGAGGTTACAGAGATAGGAGCGGTCTAGAGGCTGGAGGAGTTTACAGAGCTAGGGAGGGATGAGAGGCTGGAGGGGGGTTACAGAGATAGGGAGGGGTGTGTAACAGCTGGAGGAGGTTACAGAGATACGGAGGGGTGGTGGGGCTGGAGGAGGTTACAGAGATAGGGAGGGGTGTAGGGGCTGGGGTGGGTTACAGAGACCAGGAGGTCGTAGTTTTTGGGGGATTTAACAGAGATTGGAATGTTTGTAGATGCTGTAGTACGTCACAGAGATAGGGAGGGTTGTACGAGCTGGAGGAATTTACAGAGATAGGGAGGGGTGAAGGGGCTGGAGGAGGTTACAGAGGGGTGTAGGGCCTGGAGGAGGTTGCAGAGATAGGGAGGGGTGTAGAGGCTGGAGGTGGTTACAGAGATAGGGAGAGTTGTAAGGGTTTGGAGGAGTTTACAGGGATAGCGAGGAGTTTAGGCACTGGAGGAGGTTATAGAGATAGGGAGGGGTGTAGGGGCTGGAGGAGGTTACAGAGATAGGAAGTTGCAGAGATAAGGAGGGTTGTAGGGGCTGGAGGATGTTACAGAGATAGGGAGGGGTGTAGGGGCTGGAGGAGGTTACAGAGATAGACAGTGGTGTAGGGGCTGGAGGAGGTTACAGAAATAGGGAGTGATGAGAGTCTGGAGGAGGTTACAGAGATAGGGAGGGGTGCAGTGGTTGGATGAGGTTACAGAGATAGGGAGGGGTGTAGGAGCTGGAGGTGGTTACAGAGATAGGGAGGGATGAGAAGCTGGAGGGGGTTACAGAGATAGGGAGGGGTGTAGTGGTTGGATGAGGTTACAGGGATAGGGAGGGGTGTAGGGGCTGGAGGAGGTTACAGAAATAGGGAGGAGTGTAGCAGCTGGAGGTGGTTACAGAGATAGGGAGGGATGAGAGGCTGGAGGGGTTTACAGAGATAGGGAGGGGTGTAGGGGCTGGAGGAGGTTACAGAGATAAGGAGGGGTGTAGGGGCTGGAGGTGGTTACAGAGATAGGGAGGGGTGTAGGGGCTGGAGTAGATTACAGAGATCGGGAGCGATGAGAGGCTGGAGGGGGTTACAGAGATAGGGAGTGGTGTAGAGGCTGGAGGGGGTTACAGAGATAGGGAGAGGTGTAGGGGCTGGAGGAGGGTACAGATATAAGGAGGGATGGGAGGCTGGTGCGGGGTACAGAGATGGGGCCAGAGTTAAAGAGATGGGGGGGGTGAGAGGCTGGAGGAGGTTACAGACATAGGGCGGGGTGTAGGGGCTGGAGGAGGTTACAAAGGTCGGGAGGAGTGTAGGGACTGGAGGAGGTTACAGAGATAGGGGGAGGTGTAGGGGCTGGAGGAGGATACAGAGATAGGGAGCGATGAGAGGCTGGAGGAGGTTACAGAGATAGGGAAGCGTGTAGGGGTAGGAGGAGGTTACAGAGATAGGGAGGGGTCTAAGGACTGGAGGAGGTTACAGAGATAGGGAGGGGTGAGAGGCTAGAGGAGGTTACAGAGATAGGGTGAGGAGTAGGAGCTGTAGGAGGTTACAGAGATAGGGAGCGGTCTAGAGGCTGGAGGAGTTTACAGAGCTAGGGAGGGATGAGAGGCTGGAGGGGGTTACAGAGATAGGGAGGGGTGTAACAGCTGGAGGAGGTTACAGAGATACGGAGGGGTGGTGGGGCTGGAGGAGGTTACAGAGATAGGGAGGGGTGTAGGGGCTGGGGTGGGTTACAGAGACCAGGAGGTCGTAGTTTTTGGGGGATTTAACAGAGATTGGAATGTTTGTAGATGCTGTAGTACGTCACAGAGATAGGGAGGGTTGTACGAGCTGGAGGAATTTACAGAGATAGGGAGGGGTGAAGGGGCTGGAGGAGGTTACAGAGGGGTGTAGGGCCTGGAGGAGGTTGCAGAGATAGGGAGGGGTGTAGAGGCTGGAGGTGGTTACAGAGATAGGGAGAGTTGTAGGGTTTGGAGGAGGTTACAGGGATAGCGAGGAGTTTAGGCACTGGAGGAGGTTATAGAGATAGGGAGGGGTGTAGGGGCTGGAGGAGGTTACAGAGATAGGAAGTTGCAGAGATAAGGAGGGTTGTAGGGGCTGGAGGATGTTACAGAGATAGGGAGGGGTGTAGGGGCTGGAGGAGGTTACAGAGATAGACAGTGGTGTAGGGGCTGGAGGAGGTTACAGAAATAGGGAGTGATGAGAGTCTGGAGGAGGTTACAGAGATAGGGAGGGGTGCAGTGGTTGGATGAGGTTACAGAGATAGGGAGGGGTGTAGGAGCTGGAGGTGGTTACAGAGATAGGGAGGGATGAGAAGCTGGAGGGGGTTACAGAGATAGGGAGGGGTGTAGTGGTTGGATGAGGTTACAGGGATAGGGAGGGGTGTAGGGGCTGGAGGAGGTTACAGAAATAGGGAGGAGTGTAGCAGCTGGAGGTGGTTACAGAGATAGGGAGGGATGAGAGGCTGGAGGGGTTTACAGAGATAGGGAGGGGTGTAGGGGCTGGAGGAGGTTACAGAGATAAGGAGGGGTGTAGGGGCTGGAGGTGGTTACAGAGATAGGGAGGGGTGTAGGGGCTGGAGTAGATTACAGAGATCGGGAGCGATGAGAGGCTGGAGGGGGTTACAGAGATAGGGAGTGGTGTAGAGGCTGGAGGGGGTTACAGAGATAGGGAGAGGTGTAGGGGCTGGAGGAGGGTACAGATATAAGGAGGGATGGGAGGCTGGTGCGGGGTACAGACATGGGGCCGGAGTTACAGAGATGGGGGGGGTGAGAGGCTGGAGGAGGTTACAGAGATAGGGCGGGGTGTAGGGGCTGGAGGAGGTTACAAGAGTAGGGAGGAGTGTAGGGACTGGAGGAGGTTATAGAGATAGAGGGAGGTGTGGGCGCTGGAGGAGGTTACAGAGATAGGGAGCGATGAGAGGCTGGAGGAGGTTACAGAGATAGGGAGACGTGTAGGGGTTGGAGGAGGTTACAGTGATAGGGAGAGTTCTAGGGACTGGAGGAGGTTACAGAGATAGGGAGGGGTGAGAGGCTAGAGGAGGTTACAGGGATAGGGTGAGGAGTAGGAGCTGTAGGAGGTTACAGAGATCGCGTGCGGTCTAGAGGCTGGAGGAGGTTACAGAGATAGGGTGAGGAGTAGGAGCTGTAGGAGGTTACAGAGATCGGGTGCGGTCTAGAGGCTGGAGGAGGTTACAGAGATAGGGAGGGAGGTAGGGACTGGAGGAGGTTACAGAGATAGGGAGGGATGACAGGCTGGAGGGGGTTACAGAGATAGGGAGGTGTGTAACAGCTGGAGGAGGTTACAGAGATATGGAGGGGTGCTGGGGCTGGAGGAGGTTACAGAGATAGGGAGGTGTGTAGGGGCTGGAGGAGGTTACAGAGGGGTGTAGGGGCTGGAGGAGGTTACAGAGATAGGGAGGGTTGTAGGGATTGGAGGGGTTTACAGAGATAAGGAGGGGTGCAGGGGCTGGAGGAGGTTACAGAGATAGGGAGGGGTGTAGGGGCTGGAGGTGGTTAAAGATATAGGGAGAGATGGGAGGCTAGTGCGGGGTACAGAGATGGGGGGGTGAGAGGCTGGATGAGGTTACAGAGATAGGGTGGGGTGCAGGGGCTGGAGGAGGTTACAAGGATAGGGAGGAGTGTAGGGACTGGAGGAGGTTACAGAGATAGGGGGAGATGTAGGAGCTGGAGGAAGTTACAGAGATAGGGAGGCGTGTAGGTGCTGGAGGAGGTTACAGAGACAGGGAGGGGTGTTGGGGCTGGAGGAGGTTACAGAGATAGGGAGGGAGGAGAGTCTGGAGGGGGTTACAGAGATAGGGAGGGAGTTACAGAAATAGGGAGGGTTGTAGGGGCTGGAGGAGGTTACAGAGTTAAGATGTTACAGAGATAGGGAGGGGTGCAGGGGCTGGAGGAAGTTACAGAGATAGGGAAGGGTGTAGGGGCTGGAGGAGGTTGCAGAGATAGGGAGAGGTGTAGGGACTGGAGGAGGTTACAGAGATAGTGAGGGGTGCAGGGGCTGCAGGAGTTTACAGTGATAGGGAGGGGTCTAGGTGCTGGAGGAGGTTACAGAGATAGGGAGAGGTGTAGGGGCAGGAGGAGTTAACAGGAATGGGGAGTGATGAGAGGCTGGAGGAGGTTACAGAGATAGGGAGGGATGGGAGGCTGGTGCGGGTTACAGAGATGGGGAGGGATGTAAGAAATGGGGGGGTGAGAGGCTGGAGGAGGTTACAGAGATAGGGAAGGATGAGAGGCTGGAGGGGGTTACAGAGATAGGGAAAGGTGTAGGGATGGAGGAGGTTACAGAGTAGGAAGGGGTGTAGGAGCTGGAGGAGGTTACAGAGATAGGGAGGGGTGTAGGGGCTGGAGGAAGTTACAGAGATAGGGAAGGGTGTAGGGGCTGGAGGAGGTTACAGAGATAGGGAGAGGTTTAGGGGCTGGAGGAGGTTACAGAGATAGGGAGGGGTGCAGGGGCTGGAGGAGGTTACAGAGATATGGAGGGGTGTAGGGGCAGGGGGAGGTTACAGAGATAGGGAGTGGTGAAGGGGCTGGAGGAGGTTACAGAGATAGGGAGAAGTGTAGGGGCTGGAGGAGGTTACAGAAATAGGGAGCGACGAGAGGCTGGAGGAGGTTACAGAGATAGCGTGGGATGGGAGGCTGGTGCGGGTTACAGAGATAGGAAGGGAGTTACAGAGATGGCGTGGTGAGAGGGTGGAGGAGGTTACACAGACATGGAGGGGTGTATGGGCTACAGGAGGTTACAGAGATAGGGAGGGATGAGAGGCTGGAGGGGGTTACAGAGATGGGAGGGAGTTACAGTAATAGGGAGGGTTGTAGGGGCTGGAGGAGGTTACAGAGATAGGGAGAGTTGTAGCGGCTGGAGGAGTTTACAGAGTAGGAAGGGGTATAGGAGCTGGAGGAGGTTACAGAGATAGGGAGAGGTGTAGGGGCTGGAGGAGTTTACAGAGATAGGGAGGGGTGTAGGGGCTGGAGGAGGTTACAGAAATAGGGAGTGATGAGATGCTGGAGGAGTTTACAGAGATAGGGAGGGATGGGAGGCTGGTGCGGGATACAGAGGTGGGGAGGGTGTTAAATAGTTTGGGGGGGTGAGAGGCTGGAGGAGTTTACAGAGATAGGGAGGGGTGTAGGGGCTGGAGGATGTTACAGAGATAGGGAGGGGTGTAGGGGCTGGAGTAGATTACAGAGATAGGGAGAGGTGTAGGTGCTGGAGGAGGTTAAAGATATAGGGAGAGATGGGAGGCTAGTGCGGGGTACAGAGATGGGGGGTGAGAGGCAGGATGAGGTTACAGAGATAGGGTGGGGTGTAGGGGCTGGAGGAGGTTACAAGGATAGGGAGGAGTGTAGGGACAGGAGGAGGTTACAGAGATAGGGGGAGATGTAGGGGCTGGAGGAAGTTACAGAGATAGGGAGGCGTGTAGGTGCTGGAGGAGGTTACAGAGACAGGGTGGTGTGTAGAGGCTGTAGGAGGTTGCAGAGACAGGGAGGGGTGTTGGGGCTGGAGGAGGTTACAGTGATATGGAGGGGTGTAGGGGCTGGAGGAGGTTACAGAGATAGGGAGGGGTGTAGGGGCTGGAGGAGGTTACAGAGAAAGGGAAGGGTGTAGGGGCTCGAGGAGGTTACACAGACAGGGAGGGGTGTATGGGCTGGAGGAGGTTACAGAGATAGGGAGGGATGAGAGTCTCGAGGGGGTTACAGAGATAGGGAGGGAGTTACAGAAATAGGGAGGGTTGTAGGGGCTGGAGGAGGTTACAGAGTTAAGATGTTACAGAGATAGGGAGGACTGCAGGGGCTGGAGGAAGTTACAGAGATAGGGAAGGGTGTAGGGGCTGGAAGAGGTTGCAGAGATAGGGAGAGGTGTAGGGGCTGGAGGAGGTTACAGAGATAGTGAGGGGAGCAGGGGCTGCAGGAGTTTACAGTGATAGGGAGGGGTCTAGGTGCTGGAGGAGGTTACAGAGATAGGGAGAGGTGTAGGGGCTGGAGGAGTTAACAGGAATGGGGAGTGATGAGATGCTGGAGGAGGTTACAGAGATAGGGAGGGATGTAAGAGATGGGGGGATGAGAGGCTGGAGGAGGTTACAGAGATAGGGAAGGATGAGAGGCTGGAGGGGGTTACAGAGATAGGGAAAGGTGTAGGGATGGAGGAGGTTACAGAGTAGGAAGGGGTGTAGGAGCTGGAGGAGGTTACAGAGATAGGGAGGGGTGTAGGGGCTGGAGGAAGTTACAGAGATAGGGAGAGGTGTAGGGGCTGGAGGAGGTTACAGAAATAGGGAGCGACGAGAGGCTGGAGGAGGTTACAGAGATAAGGACAGATGGGAGGCTGGTGCGGGTTACAGAGATAGGAAGGGAGTTACAGAGATGGGGTGGTGAGAGGGTGGAGGAGGTTACACAGACAGGGAGGGGTGTATGGGCTACAGGAGGTTACAGAGATAGGGAGGGATGAGAGGCTGGAGGGAGTTACAGAGATGGGAGGGAGTTACAGAAATAGGGAGGGTTGTAGGGGCTGGAGGAGGTTACAGAGATAGGGAGAGGTGTAGGGGCTGGAGGAGGTTACAGAGATAGGGAGGGGTATAGGAGCTGGAGGAGGTTACAGAGATAGGGAGAGGTGTAGGGGCTGGAGGAGGTTACAGAGATAGGGAGGGGTGTAGGGGCTGGAGGAGGTTACAGAAATAGGGAGTGATGAGATGCTGGAGGAGTTTACAGAGATAGGGAGGGATGGGAGGCTGGTGCGGGTTACAGAGGTGGGGAGGGTGTGAAATAGTTTGGGGGGGTGAGAGGCTGGAGGAGTTCACAGAGATAGGGAGGGGTGTAGGGGCTGGAGGATGTTACAGAGATAGGGAGGGGTGTAGTGGCTGGAGGAGGTTACAGAGATAAGGAGGGTGTATTGGATGGAGGAGGTTACAGAGAAATGGAGGGAGTTACAGAAATAGGGAGGGTTGTAGGGGCTGGAGGAGGTTACAGAGATAGGGAGGTTTGTAGGGTCTGGAAGAGGTTCCAGAGATAGGGAGGGATGGGATGCTGGTGCGATTTACAGAGATGGGGAGCGAGTTACAGATGTGGGGGGGTGAGAGGCTGGAGGAGGTTACAGCAATCGGGTGGAGTTTACGGACTGGAGGAGGTTACAGAGTTTGGGGGAGGTGTAGGGTCTGGAGGAGGTTAGAGAGCTAGGTAGGGGTGTAGGGGCTGGAGGAGGTTACATAGATAGTTAGGGATGGGATGCTGGTGCGGGGTACAGAGATGGGGCAGGAGTTACAGAGTTGGGTGGGTGAGAGGCTGGAGGAGGTTACAGAGTTAGGGCGGGATGTAGGGTCTGGAGGAGGTTATAGAGATAGGGAGGGTTGTAGGGGCTGGAGGAGGTTACAAGGATAGGGAGGTTTGTAGGGACTGGAGGACGTTACAGAGATAGGGGAAGGTGTAGGGGCTGGAGGAAGTTACAGTGATGGGGGGGGTGTAGGGGCTGGAGGAGTTTACAGAGATAGGGAGCGATGAGAGGCTGGAGGAGGTTACAGATATAGGGAGACGTGTAGGGGTTGGAGGAGGTTACAGAGATAGGGAGGGGTCTAGGGACTGGAGGAGGTTACAGAGATAGGGAGGGGTGAGAGGCTAGAGGATGTTACAGAGATAGGGGGAGGAGTAGGAGCCGGAGGAGGTTACAGTTATATGGAGGGGTGTAGAGGCGGGAGGAAGTTACAGAGATCGGGAGGGGTATAGGGACTGGAGGAGGTTACGGAGAGAGGGAGGGGTGAGAGGGTGGAGGAGGTTACAGAGATAGGGAGAGGTGTAGGAGCCGGAGGAGGTTACAGAGATAGGGAGGGGTGTAGGGTCTGGACGGGGTTACAGAGATAGGAAGTTACAGAGATAGAGAGGGAGTTACAGAGATAAGGAGGGGTGTAGGAGCTGGAGGAGGTTACAGAGATTTGGAGGGGTGTAGGAACCAGAGGAGGTTACAGAGATAGGGAGTGGTGCATGGGTTGGAGGAGGTTACAGAGATAGGGAGGGGTGTAGGGGCTGGAGGA
Organism: Isurus oxyrinchus; assembly: GCA_026770705.1. Classification (NCBI taxonomy): domain Eukaryota; kingdom Metazoa; phylum Chordata; class Chondrichthyes; order Lamniformes; family Lamnidae; genus Isurus; species Isurus oxyrinchus. The sequence goes on from JANJGN010002460.1 coordinate 52,907, forward strand.
GGTTACAGAGATAGGGAGTGGTATAGGGGCTGGAGGAGGTTACAGTGATAGGGAGAGGTGTAGGGGCTGGAGGAGGTTACAGAAATAGGGAGCGATGAGAGGCTGGTGGGGGTCACAGAGATAGGGAGGGAGTTATAGAGATAAGGATGGGTGTAGGGCTGGTGGAGGTTACAGAGATAAGGAAGGGTGTAGGGGTTGGAGGAGGTAACAGACATAGGGAGGGATGTGGCGGATGGAGGAGGGTACAGAGATAGGGAGGGTTGTAGGGGCTGGAGGAGGTGACAGAGAGAGGGAGGGGTGTAGGGTCTTGAGGAGGTTACAGAGATAGGGAGGGATGTAGGGTCTGGAGGAGGTTACAGAGATTGGGAGGGGTGTAGGGACTGGAGGAGGTTACAGAGATAGGGAGTGGTGTAGGAGCTGGTGGTGGTTACAGACATAGGGAGTGATGAGAGGCTGGAGGGGGTTACAGAGATAGGGACGGGTGTAGGACTGTAGGAGGTTACAGAGATAGGGAGTGGTGTAGGGTCTGGAGGATGTTACTGAGATAGGGAGTGTTGGGAGGCTGGTGTGTGTTACAGAGATGGGGAGGCATTACAGAGATGGGGGTGTGAGAGGCTGGATGAGGATACAGAGATCGTGAGGAGTTTAGGGACTGGAGGAGGTTACGGAATTAGGGGTGGTTCAGGGTCTGGAGGAGCTTTGAGAGATAGGGAGGGTGTAGGGGCTGGAGGCAGTTACAGAGATAGGGAGGGGTGTAGGTGCTGGAGGAGGTTACAGAGATAGGGTGCGATGAGAGGCTGGAGGGGGTTTCAGAGATAGGGTATGTTGTAGGGCTGGAGGAGGTTACAGAGATTGGGAGGGGTGTAGGAGCTGGATGTGGTTACAGAGATAGGGATGGATGAGAGGCTGGTGCGGGTTACAGAGATGGGGTGGGAGTTACAGAGATGGGGGTGTGAGAGGCTACAGGATGTTACAGAGATAGGGCGGGGCGTAGGGGCTGGAGGAGGTTACAGAGATAGGTTGGGGTGTAGGGGTTGGAGGAGGTTACAGAGATAGGGAGGGGTGAGAGGCTAGAGGAGGTTACAGAGATAGGGTGAGGAGTAGGAGCCGGAGGAGTTTACAGAGATAGGGAGTGGTGTAGGGGCTCGAGGAGTTTATAGAGATTGGGAGAGTTGTAGGGGCTGGAGGAGGTTACAGAAATAGGGAGGAATGAGAGGCTGGTGGGGGTTACAGAGATCGGGAGGGAGTTACAGAGATAAGGAGGAGTGTGGGGCAGGTGGAGGTTAAGAGATAAGGAAGGGTGTAGGGGCTGGAGGAAGTAACAGAGATAGGGAGGGGTGTAGCGGCTGGAGGAGGGTACAGAGATAGGGATGGGTGTAGGGGTTGGAGAAGGTTACAGAAATAGGGAGCGATGAGAGGCTGGTGGGGGTCACAGAGATAGGGAGGGAGTTATAGAGATAAGGAAGGGTGTAGGGCTGGTGGAGGTTACAGAGATAAGGAAGGGTGTAGGGGTTGGAGGAGGTAACAGACATAGGGAGGGATGTAGCGGCTGGAGGAGGGTACAGAGATAGGGAGGGTTGTAGGGGCTGGAGGAGGTGACAGAGATAGGGAGGGGTCTAGGGCCTGGAGGAGGTTACAGAGATAGGAAGGGGTGTAGGAGCTGGAGGTGGTTACAGAGATAGGGAGGGTTGAGAGGCTGGAGGAGGTTACAGAGATAGGGAGGGGTGTAGGGGCTGGAGGAGGTTACAGAGATAGGGAGGGGTGTAGGGGCTGGAGGAGGTTACAGAGATAGGGAGGGATGGGAGCCTGGTGTGGGTTACAGAGATGGGGAGGCAGTTACAGAGATGGGGGGTGAGAGGCTGGAGGACGATACAGAGATCGGGAGGAGTTTAGGGACTGGAGGAGTTTGCAGAGATAGGGGGAGGTGTAGGGGCTGGAGGAGGTTAGAGAGATAGGGAAGGGTGTAGGGGCTGGAGGAAGTTACAGAGATAGGGAGGGGTGTAGGGGCTGGAGGAGGGTACTGAGATAGGGTGTGATGAGTGGCTGGAGGGGGTTACAGAGATAGGGTATGTTGTAGGGCTGGAGGAGGTTACAGAGATAGAGAGAGGTGTAGGGGCTGGAGGAGGTTACAGAGATAGGCAGGGATGGAGGCTGGTGCGGGTTACAGAGATGGGGCGGGAGTTACAGAGATTGGGGTGTGAGAGGCTGTAGGAGGTTACAGAGATAGAGCAGGGCATAGGTGCTGGAGGAGGTTACAGAGATAGGTTGGGGTGTAGGGGTTGGAGGAGGTTACAGAGATAGGGAGGGGTGAGAGGCTGGAGGAGGTTACAGAGATAGCGAGGGGTGTAGGGGCTGGAGGAGGTTACAGAGATAGGGAGTGGTATAGGGGCTGGAGCTGGTTACAGTGATAGGGAGAGGTGTAGGGGCTGGAGGAGGTTACTGAAATAGGGAGCGATTAGAGGCTGGTGGGGGTCACCGAGATAGGGAGGGAGTTAGAGATAAGGATGGGTGTAGGGCTGGTGGAGGTTACAGACATAGGGAAGGGTGTTGGTGTTGGAGGAGGTAACAGAGATAGGGAGGGGTGTAGCTGCTGGAGGATGGTACAGAGATAGGGAGGGTTGTAGGAGCTGGAGGAGGTGACAGAGATAGGGAGGGGTGTAGGGTCTTGAGGAGGTTACAGAGATAGGGAGGGATGTAGGGTCTGGAGGAGGTTACAGACATAGGGAGGGATGAGAGGCTGGAGGGGGTTACAGAGATAGGGAGGGGTATAGGGGCTGGAGGATGTTACAGAGATAGGGTGGGATGGGAGGCTGGTGTGGGTTACAGAGATGGGGAGGCAGTTACAGAGATGGGGGGGTGAGAGGCTGGAGGAGGATACAGAGATCGGGAGGAGTTTAGGGACTGGAGGAGGTTACGGAGATAGGGGGAGGTGTAGGGGCTGGAGGAGGTTAGAAAGATAGGGAGGGTGTAGCAGCTGGAGGAAGTTACAGAGATTGGGAGGGGTGCAGGTGCTGGAGGAGGTTACAGAGATAGGGTACGATGAGAGGCTGGAGGGGGTTACAGAGATAGGGTATGTTTTAGGGCTGGAAGAGGTTACAGAGATTGGGAGGGGTGTAGGAGCTGGATGTGGTTACAGAGATAGGGAGGGATGAGAGGCTGGAGTGGGTTACAGAGGTAGGGAGGGGTGTAGGGGCTGGAGGAGGTTACAGAGAAAGGGAGGGGTGTAGAATCTGGAGGTGGTTACAGAGATAGGGAGGGGTGTAGGGGCTGGAGGATGTTACAGTGATAGGGAGCAATGGGAGGCTGGTGTGGGTTACAGAGATGGGGGGTGAGAGGCTGGAGGAGGATACAGAGATCGGGAGGAGTTTCGGTGCTGGAGGAGGTTACAGAGATAGGGGGAGGTGTAGGGGCTGGAGGAGGTTAGAGAGATAGGGAGGGTGTAGGGCTGGAGGGGATTACAGAGATAGGGAAGGAGTTACAGAGATAGGAAGTTACAGAGGTAGGGAGGGAGTTACAGAGATAAGGAAGGGTGTAGGGCTGGAGAGGGTTACAGAGATAGGGTGGGGTGTTCCGGCAGGAGGAGGTACAGTGATAGGGAGGGGTGTAGGGGCTGGAGGAGGTTACAGAGATAGGGAGTGGTATACGAGCTGGAGAAGGTTAGAGAGATAGGCAGGGGTGTAGGGGTTGTAGCACATTACAGAGATAGGGAGGGGCGTAGGGGCTGGAGGAGGTTACAGAGATAGGGAGGGGTCTAGGGGATGGAGGAGGTTACAGAGTTAGGGAGGTGTGTTGAGGTTGGAGGAGGTTACAGAGATAGGGAGGTGTGTAGGAGCCGGAGGAGGTTACAGAGATAGGGAAGGGTGTAGGGGCTGGAGTGGGTTACAGACATAGGGTTGGTGTTACAGTGATAAGGATGTGTGTAGGGTCTGGAGGAGGTTACAGAGCTAGGGAGGGAGTTACAGAGAAAAGGAGGTGTGTAGGGCTGGAGGAGGTTACAGAGATAGGGAGGGAGTTACAGAGATAGGGAGGGGTGAGAGGCTGGAGAGCGTTACAGAGATAGGGAGGGGTGTAGGAGCCGGAGGATGTTACAGAGACAGGGATGGGTGTAGAAATTGGAGGAGGTTACAGACTTAGTGAGGGGTGTAGGGATTTTAGGAGGTTTCCGAGATAGGGAGGGGTGTAGGGATGGAGGAGTTTACAGAGATAGGGAGGGGTGAGAGGCTGGAGGAGGTTACAGAGTTAGGGAGAGGTGTAGGAGCCGGAGGAGGTTACTGAGATAGGGAGGGGTGTAGGGGCTGGAGGAGGTTACAGAGATAGGGAGAGTTTTAGGGGCTGGAGGATGTTACAGAGATAGGGAGGGGGGTAGGGGCTGGAGTGGGTTACAGAGATAGGGAGGGAGTTACAGAGATAAGGAGGGGTGTAGGGCTGGAGGAGGTTACAGAGATAGGGAGGGAGTTACAGAGATAGGGAGGGGTGAGAGGCTGGAGAGCGTTACAGAGATAGGGATGGGTGTAGGGGTGGAAGATTTTACAGAGTTGGGGGGGTGTAGGGGCTGGAGGAGTTTACAGATATTGGGAGGTTGTAGGGACTGGAGGAGGTTATAGAGTTAGGGAGGGGTACAGGGGCCGGAGGATGTTACAGAGATAGGGAGGGTTGTAGGGGCTGGAGGAGTTTACAGAGATAGGGAGGTGTATAGGGGTTGGAGGAGGTTACAGAGATAGGGAAGTGTGTACGGGTTGGAGGAGGTTACAGAGGTAGGGAGGTGTGTAGGGGCTGGAGGAGGTTACAGAGAAAGTGCGGGGTGTAGGAGCCGTAGGAGGTTACAGAGATAGGGAGGAGTGTCGGGGCATGAAGAGTTTACAGAGCTAGTGAGGGGTGTAGAGGCTGGAGGGGGTGACAGAGATAGGGAGGGGTGTAGGGACTGGAGGGGGTTACAGAAATAGGGAGGGTGTTACAGAGGTAAGGAGGGGTGTAGCGGCATGAGGAGTTTACAGAGGTAGTGTGGGGTGTAGAGGCTGGAGGGGGTTACAGAGATAGGGAGATGTGTAGGGGCTGGAGGAGGTTACAGAGATAGGCAGGGGTGTAGGGGCTGGAGGGGGTTACCGAGATAGGCAGGGTGTTACAGATTTTAGGAGGGGTGTAGGTCTGGAGGAGTTTACAGAGATAGGACGGGAGTTACAGAGATAGGGACCGGTGAGAGGCTGGAGAGCGTTACAGAGATAGGGAGGGGTGTTGGAGCCACAGGAGGTTACAGAGATAGGGAGGGCTGTAGGGGCTGGAGGAGGTTACAAAAATAGGGGTGGGGGGAGGGGCTGGAGGAGGTTACAGAGATTGGGAGGAATGAGAGGCTGGAGCGTGTTACAGAGATAGGGAGGGTGTTATAGAGATTATGAGTGCTTTAGGGCTGGAGGAGGTTACAGATATTGAGGGGTGTACGGGCATGAGGAGGTTACAGAGATAGGGATGGGTTTAGGGGCTGGAGGAGGTTACAGATATAGGGAGGGGTGTAAGGTCCGGAGGAGGTTACAGAGATAGGGAGGGGTGTAGGAGCTGGAGGAGATTACACAGACAGGGAGGGGTGTAGGTGCTGGAAGAGGTTACAGACATAGGGAGTGGTTTGGGGGCTGGAGGAGGTTACAGAGATAGGGAGAGGTGAAAGGCTGGAGGAGGTTACAGAGGTGGGGAGGGAGTTACTGAAATGGTAGGGTGAGAGGCTGGAGGAGGTTACAGAGATAGGGCGGGATATAGGGGCTGGAGGAGGTTACAGAGATAGGGCGGGATGTAGGGGCTGGAGGAGGTTACAGAGATAAGGAGGAGTGTAGGGACTGGAGGTGTTACAGAGATAGGGGGAGGTGTAGGGGCTGGAGAATGTTACAGAGATAGGGAGGGTTGTAGGGGCTGGAGGAGTTTGCAGAGATAAGCAGGGATGAGAGGCTGGAGGAGGTTACAGAGATACGGAGGGGTGTAGGCATTGGAGGAGGTTACAGAGATAGGGAGGTGTCTAAGGGCTGGAGGAGATAACAGAGATAGGTCGGGGTGAGAGGCTGGAGGAGGTTACAGAGATAGGGAGAGGAGAGGAGCCGGAGGATGTTACAAAGATAGGGAGGGGTGCAGGGCTGGAGGAGGTTACAGACATAGGGTGGGGTGTAGGGATTGGAGGAGGTTACAGAGCTAGGGAGGGAGTTACAGAGAAAAGGACGTGTGTAGGGCTGGAGGAGGTTACAAAGATAGGGAGGGAGTTACAGAGATAGGGGAGGGGTGTAGGGATTGGAGGAGGTTACAGACATAGTGAGGGGTGTAGGGATTTTAGGAGGTTTCCGAGATAGGAAGGGGTGTAGGGATGGAGGAGTTTACAGAGATAGGGGAGGGGTGAGAGGCTGGAGGAGGTTACAGGGTTAGGGTGAGCTGTAGGAGCCGGAGGAGGTTACTGAGATAGGGAGGGGTGTAGGGGCTGGAGGAGGTTACAGAGATAGGGAGAGTTTTAGGGGCTGGAGGAAGTTACAGAGATAGGGAGGGGGTGTAGGGGCTGGAGGGGGTTACAGAGATAGGGAAGGAGTTACAGAGATAAGGAGGGGGTGTAGGGCTGGAGGAGGTTACAGAGATTGGGAGGGAGTTACAGAGATAGGGAGGGGTGAGAGGCTGGAGAGCGTTACAGAGATAGGGAGGGGCATAGGGGCTGGAGGAGGTTACAGAGATAGGGAGGGGTGTAGGGTTGGAGGAGGTTACAGAGTTGGGGGGGGGTGTAGAGGTGCTGGAGGAGGTTACAGATATTGGGAGGTTGTCGGGGCTGGAGGAGGTTACCCAGTTAGGGAGGGTGTGGTGGGGGGTTGGAGGAGATGACAGAGATAGGGAGGTGTTTAAGGGTTGGAGGTGGTTACAGAGATAGGGAGGGGGTGTAGGGCTGGAGGAGGTTACAGGGACAGGGCGGGAGGTACAGAGATAGGGAGCGGTGAGAGGCTGGAGAGCGTTACAGAGATATGGAGGAGTGCAGGTGCCGGAGCAGGGTTACAGAGATAGGGAGGTGTGTCGGGGTTGGAGGAGGTGACAGTGATAGGGAGGTGTGTAGGGGTTGGAGGTGGTTACAGAGATAGGGAGGGGTGTAGGAGCCGGAGGATTTTTACAGAGATATGGAGAGGTGTAGGGGCTGGAGGAGGTTACAGAGATAGGGAGGGGTGTAGGGGTTGGAGGTGGTTTTACAGATAGGTAGGGGTGAGAGGCTGGAGGAGGTTATAGAGATAGGGAGGGGGTGAGAGGCTGGAGGAGGTTACAGAGATCGGGAGAGGAGTAGGAGCCGGAGGAGGTTACAAAGATAGGAGGGCTGTAGGGGCTGGAGGAGGTTACAGACATAGGGTGGGGTGTAGGGATTGTAGGAGGTTACAGAGATAGGGAGGGGTGTGGGATTGGAGGATGTTACAAAGATAGGGAGGGGTGTAGGGATTGGAGCAGGTTACAGAGATAGGGAGGGGTGCGAGGCTGGAGGAGGTAACAGAGTTAGGGAGAGTTGAGGATCCGGAGGAGGTTACAGCGAAAGGGAGGGGTGTAGGGCTGGAGGGGGTTACAGAGATAGGGAGGGAGTTACAGAGATAGGAATTTACAGAGATAGTGAGGGAGTTACAGAGATAAGGAGGGGTGTAGGGCTGGAGGAGGTTACAGAAATAGGGAGGGGTGTAGGGGCCTGAGGAGGTTACAGAGATAGGGAGTGTTGTAGGGGCTGGAGGTGGTTACAGAGATAAGGAGGGAGTTACAGAGATAAGGAGGGGTGTAGGTCTGGAATAGGATACAGAGATAAGGCGGGAGTTACAGAGATAGGAGCTTTGAGAGGCTGGAGAGCGTTACAGAGATAGGGGGGGTGTTGAAGCTGGAGGAGGTTACAGAGATAGGGAGGGGTGCAGGGGCTGGAGGAGGTTACAAAGATAGGGGTGGGGGTGGTGCTGGTGGAGGTTACTGAGATAGGGAGGAATGAGAGGCTGGAGGGTGTTACAGAGATAGTGAGGGATTTATAGTGATAATGAGCGGTGTAGGTCTGGAGGAGGTTACAGATATTGATGGGTGTACGGGCATGAGGAGATTACAGAGAATGGGAGGGGTGTAGGGCCTGGAGGAAGTTACAGAGATAGGGAGGGTTGTAGGGGATGGATGAGGTTTCAGTGATAGGGAGGGGTGTAGGGGCTGGAGGAGGTTACAGAGATAGGGAGGTGTGTAGAGTCCGGAGGAGGTTACAGAGTTAGGGAGGGGTGTAGGGGCTGGCGAAGCTTACAGAGATAGGGAGGGGTGTAGGGGTGGAGGAGGTTACAGAGATAGGGTGGCAGTTATAGAGATAGGGACGGGTGAGAGGCTCTTGAGCCTACACAATATATAGTGTAGTGAGACTACACAAGCCGACAAGTAGCCGACTATGTCCCTAGACCCCCCCCCCAACCCACCCCTCCCCGAGACTATGTCCCTAGACCCCCCCCCCACCCCCCCACTCCCCGTGACTATGACCCGAGAACCCCCCCCCAACCCCCCTCCCCGAGACTATGTCCCTGGACCCCCCCCCCCACCCCCCGCACCCGAGACTATGTCCCTAGACCCCCCCCCTCCCCGAGACTATGTCCCTAGACACCCCCCCCGAGACTATGTCCCTAGACCCCCCCCCGAGACTATGTCCCTAGACCCCCCCCCGAGACTATGTCCCTAGATCCCCCCCACACCCCCTCCCCCCCTCCCCAAGACTATGTCCCTAGATCCCCCCCCACACACACCCGCCCCCTCCCCGAGACTATGTCCCTAGACCACCCCCCTCCCCGAGACTATGTCCCTAGACCTCCCCCCCCTCCCCGAGACTATGTCCCTAGACCCCCCCCCGAGACTATGTCCCTAGACCCCCCACCGAGACTATGTCCCTAGACCCCCCCCCGAGACTATGTCCCTAGATCCCCCCCCCCCACACCCCCCCCCTCCCCGAGACTATGTCCGTAGACCCCCCCCACACCCAGCCCCCTCCCCGAGACTATGTCCCTAGACTCCCCCCCCACCCCCTCCCCCCCAACCCCCCCCTCCCCGAGACTATGTCCCTAGGCCCCTCCCCCACCCCCACCCCGCCCCTCCCGGAGACTATGTCCCTAGACCCCTCCCCCACCCCCACCCCGCACCTCCCGGAGACTATGTCCCTAGACCCCTCCCCCACCCCCACCACGCCCCTCCCGGAGACTATGTCCCTAGACCCCACCCCCACCCCCCACCCCAACCCCGAGACTATGTCCCTAGACCCCACCCCCAAACCCACCCCGCCCCTCCCGGAGACTATGTCCCTAGACCCCACCCCCACCCCCCCCCCTCCACGATACTATGTCCCTAGACCCCACCCACCCCCTCCCCGAGACTATGTCCCTAGAACCCACCCCCCCCCCCCGAGACTATGTCCCTAGACCCCACCCCCCCCTCCCCGAGACTATGTCCCTAGACCCCACCCCCCCCCCTCCCCGAGACTATGTCCCTAGACCCCACCACCCCCCCTCCCCGAGACTATGTCCCTAGACCCCACCCCCACCTCCCCGAGAATATGTCCCTAGAACCCACCCCCCCCCCTCCCCGAGACTATGTCCCGAGACCCCACCCCCCCCCCCTCCCCGAGACTATGTCCCGAGACCCCACCCCCCCCCTCCCCGAGACTATGTCCCTAGACCCCACCCCCCCCTCCCCGAGACTATGTCCCTAGACCCCCCCCCCACACGAGACTATGCCCCTAGACCCCACCCCCAACCCCACCCCGCCCCTCCCGGAGACTATGTCCCTAGACCCCACCCCCACCCCCCCCCTCCCCGAGACTATGTCCCTAGACCCCACCCACCCCCTCCCCGAGACTATGTCCCTAGAACCCACCCCCCCGAGACTATGTCCCTAGACCCCACCCACCCCCCTCCCCGAGACTATGTCTCTAGACCCCACCCCCCCCTCCCCGAGACTAAGTCCCTAGACCCCACCCCCCCCCCTCCCGAGACTATGTCCCTAGAACCCACCCCCACACGAGACTATGCCCCTAGACCCCACCCCCAACCCCACCCCGACCCTCCCGGAGACTATGTCCCTAGACCCCACCCCCACCCCCCCCCCTCCCCGAGACGATGTCCCTAGACCCCACCCACCCCCTCCAAGAGACTATGTCCCTAGAACCCACCCCCCCCGAGACTATGTCCCTAGAACCCACCCCCCCCGAGACTATGTCCCTAGACCCCACCTCCCCCCTCCCCGAGACTATGTCCCTAGACCCCACACCCCCCTCCCCGAGACTAAGTCCCTAGACCCCACCCCCCCCTCCCCGAGACTATGTCCCTAGAACCCACCCCCACACGAGACTATGCCCCTAGACCCCACCCCCAATCACACCCCGCCCCTCCCGAGACTATGTCCCTAGAGCCCACCCCCACCCCCCCCCTCCCGAGACTATGTCCCTAGACCCCACCCACCCCCTCCCCGAGACTATGTCCCTAGAACCCACCCCCACCGAGACTATGTCCCTAGACCCCACGCCCCCCCTCCCCGAGACTATGTCCCTAGACCCCACCCCCCCCTCCCCGAGACTAAGTCCCTAGACCCCACCCCCCCCCTCCCGAGACTATGTCCCTAGTCCCCACCCCCACCCCCCCCCTCCCCGAGACTATGTCCCTAGACCCCACACACCCCCTCCCCGAGACTATGTCCCTAGAACCCACCCCCCCCGAGACTATGTCCCTAGAACCCACCCACCCCGAGACTATGTCCCTAGACCCCACCCCCCCCTCCCCGAGACTATGTCCCTAGATCCCACCCCCCCCCTCCCCGAGACTATGTCCCTAGACCCCACCCCCCCCCTCCCCGAGACTAAGTCCCTAGACCCCACCCCCCCCCCCTCCCCGAGACTATGTCCCTAGACCCCACCCCCCCCCTCCCCGAGACTATGTCCCTAGACCCCACCCCCCCCCCTCCCCGAGACTATGTCCCTAGACCCCACCCGCCCCCCCTCCCCGAGACTATGTCCCTAGACCCCACCCCCCCCCCTCCCCGAGACTATGTCCCTAGACCCCACCCCCCCCCTCCCCCGAGACTATGTCCCTAGACCCCACCCCCCCCCCTCCCCGAGACTATGTCCCTAGACCCCACCCCCCCCCTCCCCGAGACTATGTCCCTAGACCCCACCCCCCCCTCCCCGAGACTATGTCCCTAGACCCCACCCCCCCCTCCCCGAGACTATGTCCCTAGACCCCACCCCCCCCTCCCTGAGACTATGTCCCTAGACACCCCCCCCACACGAGACTATGCCCCTAGAACCCCCCAACCCCCCACCCCCGAGACTATGTCCCTAGACCCCCCCCCCTCCCCGAGACTATGTCCCTAGACCCCACCCCCCCCTCCCCGAGACTATGTCCCTAGACCCCACCCCCCCCTCCCCGAGACTATGTCCCTAGACCCCACCCCCCCCCTCCCCGAGACTATGTCCCTAGACCCCACCCCCCCCCTCCCCGAGACTATGTCCCTAGACCCCACCCCACCCCCCTCCCGAGACTATGTCCCTAGACCCACCCCCCCCTCCCCGAGACTATGTCCCTAGACCCCACCCCCCCTCCCCGAGACTATGTCCCTAGACCCCCCCCACACCACACCCCCTCCCCGAGACTATGTCCCTAGAACCACCCCCACCCTCCCCCCTCCCCGAGACTATGTCCCCTAGACCCCCAATCCCACCCCCCCCTCCCCGAGACGATGTCCTAGACCCTTCCCCCAGCCCCCCAACTCCCGAGACTATGTCCCTAGAACCACCCCCCCAACCCCCCCCCGAGACTATGTCCCTAGACGCCCCCCACCCCCCCCTCCCCGAGACTATGTCCCTAGACCCCCCCCACCCCCCCCCCTCCCCGAGACTATGTCCCTAGACAACACCCCCCCACCCCAGCCCGCTCCCCGAGACTATGTCCCTGGACCCCCACCCACCCCTCCCCCCTCCCCGAGACTATGTCCCTAGACTCCCGCCCAACACACCCCCCTCCCCGAGTCTATGTCCCTAGACCCCCCCCACACCCCCCTCTCCCCGAGACTATGTCCCTAGACCCCCCCCACCCCCCCACTCCCCGAGACTATGTCCCTAGACCCACCCCCACCCCACCCCCTCCCCGAGACTATGTCCCTAGACCCCCCCACCCACCGATCCCCCGAAACTATGTCCCTAGACACCCCCCCACCACCCCCCCTCCCCGAGACTATGTCCCTAGATCCCCCCAACTCCCCCCTCCCCGAGACTATGTCCCTAGACCCCACCCCCACCCCCCTCTCCCCGAGAAAATGTCCCTAGACACACCCCCACCCCCCCCCCTCACCGAGACTATGTCCCAAGACACCCCCCCACCCCCCCCCCCCTCACCGAGACTATGTCCCGAGACCCTCCCCCCCCACCCCCCCCCTCCCCGAGACGATGTCACTAGACCCCCCCCCACCCCCGGCCTCCCCGAGACTATGTACCTAGACCCCACCCCGCAAACCCCCCCTCCCCGAGACTATGTCCCTAGACCACCCCCCACCCACCCCCTCTCCCCGAGACTATGTCACTAGACCCCCCCCACCCACCCCCCCCTCCCCGAGACTATGTCCCTAGACAACCCCCCACCCCCCCCCTCCCCGAGAATATGTCCCTAGACCCCTCCCCCCACCCCCCGCCCCTCACCGAGGACTATGTCCCTAGACCCCCCCACCACCCCCCCTCCCCGAGACTATGTCTCTAGACCACCCCCCACCCACCCCCCCCTCCCCGAGACTATGTCCCTAGACACCCCCCCACCCCCCCCTCCCCGAGAATATGTCCCTAGACCCCCTCCCCCCCACCCCCCGCCCCTCACCGAGACTATGTCCCTAGACCCCCCCCCACCACCCCCCCTCCCCGAGACTATGTCCCTAGACACCCCCCACCCCCCCTCCCCGAGTCTATGTCCCTAGACCCCCCCACCCCCCCTCCCCGAGACTATGTCCCTAGACCCCCCCCACCCCCCCCTCCCCGAGACTATGTGCCTAGACAACCCCCCCCCCTCCCGAGACTATGTCCCTAGACCCCCCCCCACCCACCCCCCCTCCCCGAGACTATGTCCCTAGACCCACTCCCCCAACCCCCCCTCCCCGAGACTATGTCCCTAGACCAACCCCCACCGCCCCCCTCCCCGAGACTATGTCACTAGACCCCCCCACCCTCCCCCTCCCCGAGACTATGTCCCTAGACCCCCACACACCCCCCTCCCCGAGACTATGTCCCTAGAACCCACCCCCCCCGAGACTATGTCCCTAGAACCCACCCACCCCGAGACTATGTCCCTAGACCCCACCCCCCCCTCCCCGAGACTATGTCCCTAGATCCCACCCCCCCCCTCCCCGAGACTATGTCCCTAGACCCCACCCCCCCCCTCCCCGAGACTAAGTCCCTAGACCCCACCCCCCCCCCCTCCCCGAGACTATGTCCCTAGACCCCACCCCCCCCCTCCCCGAGACTATGTCCCTAGACCCCCACCCCCCCCCTCCCCGAGACTATGTCCCTAGACCCCACCGCCCCCCCTCCCCGAGACTATGTCCCTAGACCCCACCCCCCCCCTCCCCGAGACTATGTCCCTAGACCCCACCCCCCCCCCTCCCCGAGACTATGTCCCTAGACCCCACCCCCCCCCCCTCCCCGAGACTATGTCCCTAGACCCCACCCCCCCCCCTCCCCGAGACTATGTCCCTAGACCCCACCCCCCCCTCCCCGAGACTATGTCCCTAGACCCCACCCCCCCCTCCCGAGACTATGTCCCTAGACCCCACCCCCCCCTCCCTGAGACTATGTCCCTAGACACCCCCCCACACGAGACTATGCCCCTAGACCCCACCACCCCCCCACCCCGAGACTATGTCCCTAGACCCCCCCCCTCCCCGAGACTATGTCCCTAGACCCCACCCCCCCCTCCCCGAGACTATGTCCCTAGACCCCACCCCCCCCTCCCCGAGACTATGTCCCTAGACCCCACCCCCCCCTCCCCGAGACTATGTCCCTAGACCCCACCCCCCCCCTCCCCGAGACTATGTCCCTAGACCCCACCCCACCCCCTCCCCGAGACTATGTCCCTAGACCCCACCCCCCCCTCCCCGAGACTATGTCCCTAGACCCCACCCCCCCCTCCCCGAGACTATGTCCCTAGACCCCCCCCACACCACACCCCTCCCCGAGACTATGTCCCTAGAACCACCCCCACCCTCCCCCCTCCCCGAGACTATGTCCCTAGACCCCCAATCCCACCCCCCCCTCCCCGAGACGATGTCCCTAGACCCTTCCCCAGCCCCCCAACTCCCCGAGACTATGTCCCTAGAACCACCCCCCCCAACCCCCCCCCCGAGACTATGTCCCTAGACGCCCCCCACCCCCCCCCTCCCCGAGACTATGTCCCTAGACCCCCCCCCACCCCCCCCCTCCCCGAGACTATGTCCCTAGACAACACCCCCCACCCCAGCCCGCTCCCCGAGACTATGTCCCTGGACCCCCACCCACCCCTCCCCCCTCCCCGAGACTATGTCCCTAGACTCCCGCCAACACACCCCCCCTCCCCGAGTCTATGTCCCTAGACCCCCCCCACACCCCCCTCTCCCCGAGACTATGTCCCTAGACCCCCCCCACCCCCCCACTCCCCGAGACTATGTCCCTAGACCACCCCCACCCCACCCCCTCCCCGAGACTATGTCCCTAGACCCCCCCCACCCACCGATCCCCGAAACTATGTCCCTAGACACCCCCCACCACCCCCCCCTCCCCGAGACTATGTCCCTAGATCCCCCCAACTCCCCCCTCCCCGAGACTATGTCCCTAGACCCCACCCCCACCCCCCTCTCCCCGAGAAAATGTCCCTAGACACACCCCCACCCCCCCCCCTCACCGAGACTATGTCCCAAGACACCCCCCCACCCCCCCCCCCCTCACCGAGACTATGTCCCGAGACCTCCCCCCCACCCCCCCCCTCCCCGAGACGATGTCACTAGACCCCCCCCCCACCCCCGGCCTCCCCGAGACTATGTACCTAGACCCCACCCCGCAAACCCCCCCTCCCCGAGACTATGTCCCTAGACCACCCCCCACCCACCCCTCTCCCCGAGACTATGTCACTAGACCCCCCCACCCACCCCCCCCCTCCCCGAGACTATGTCCCTAGACAACCCCCCACCCCCCCCTCCCCGAGAATATGTCCCTAGACCCCTCCCCCCCACCCCCCGCCCCTCACCGAGACTATGTCCCTAGACCCCCCCCACCACCCCCCCTCCCCGAGACTATGTCTCTAGACCACCCCCCACCCACCCCCCCTCCCCGAGACTATGTCCCTAGACACCCCCCCCACCCCCCCCTCCCCGAGAATATGTCCCTAGACCCCTCCCCCCCACCCCCCGCCCCTCACCGAGACTATGTCCCTAGACCCCCCCCCCACCACCCCCCCCTCCCCGAGACTATGTCCCTAGACACCCCCCACCCCCCCCTCCCCGAGTCTATGTCCCTAGACCCCCCCCACCCCCCCCTCCCCGAGACTATGTCCCTAGACCCCCCCCACCCCCCCCTCCCCGAGACTATGTGCCTAGACACCCCCCCCCTCCCCGAGACTATGTCCCTAGACCCCCCCCACCCACCCCCCCCTCCCCGAGACTATGTCCCTAGACCCACTCCCCCAACCCCCCCTCCCCGAGACTATGTCCCTAGACCAACCCCCACCGCCCCCCTCCCCGAGACTATGTCACTAGACCCCCCACCCTCCCCCTCCCCGAGACTATGTCCCTAGACCCCACCCACCCCCCCCCTCCCCGAGACTATGACCCTAGACCCCCCCCGACCCTGCCCCCCTCCCCGAGACTATGTCCCTAGATCCCCCCCCACAACCCCCCCCCTCCCCGAGGACTATGTCTCTAGACCCCCCCCCACCCCCTCCTCCCCGAGACTATGTCCCTAGACCCCCCCCACCACCCCCCTCCCCGAGACTATGTCCCTAGACCCCCCCCACAGCCCCCCTTCCCGAGACTATGTCCCTAGACACCCCCCAACCCCCCCCCTCCCCGAGACTATGTCCCTAGACACCCCCCAACCCCCCCCTCCCCGAGACTATGTCCCTAGACCCCCCCCCACACCCCTCCCCGAGACTATGTCCCTAGACCCCACCCACACACCCCCTCCCCGAGACTATGTCCCTAGACCCCTCCACCCCACCCCCCGCCCCTCACCGAGACTATGTCCCTAGACCCCCCCCCCACCAACCCCCCTCCCCCGAGACTATGTCCCTAGACCCCATGCCCCACCCCCCCCCTCCCCGAGACTATGTCCCTAGACCCCCCCCAACCCCCAACTCCCCGAGACTATGTCACTAGACCCCCCCTCACCCTCCCCCTCCCCGAGACTATGTCCCTAGACCCCCCCCCACCCGCCCCCTCCCCGAGACTATGTCCCCTAGACCCCCCCCCACCCCCCCTCCCCGAGACTATGTCCCTAGATCCCCCCCCACCAACCCCCCTCACCGAGAATATGTCCCTAGACCCACCCTCACCCCCCCCCCCTCCACGAGACTATGTCCCTAGACCCCCCCCCACCCACCCCCTCCCCGAGACTATGTCCCTAGACACCCCCCCACCCACCCCCCTCCCCGAGACTATGTCCCCAGACCCCCCCCAACCCCCTCCCCGAGACTATGTCCTTAGACACCCCCCCCACCCCCCCTCTCCCCGAGACTATGTCCCTAGACCCCCCCCCACCCACCCCCCCTCCCCGAGTCTATGTCCCTAGACCCCCTCCCCCACCCCCCCCCCATCCCCGAGACTATGTCCCTAGACCAACTCCCACCCCCCCCCGAGACTATGTCACTAGACCCCCCCCCACCCTCCCACTCCCCGAGACTATGTCACTAGACCCCCCCCCCACCCCCCCTCCCCGAGATTATGTCCCTAGACCCCCCCCGACCCTCCCCCCACCCCCGAGACTATGTCCCTAGATCCCCCCCCACAACACCCCCCTCCCCGAGACTATGTCTCTAGACCCCACCCACCCCCACCCCGAGACTATGTCCCTAGACCACCCCCCCACCACCCCCCTCCCCGAGACTATGTCCCTAGACCCCCCCCCCACACCCCCCCTCCCCGAGACTATGTCCCTAGACCCCCCCCCACCCCCCCCCTCCCCGAGACTATTTCCCTAGACCCCCCCCACACCCCCCCTCCCCGAGACTATGTCCCTTGACCGCTCCCCCCCACCCCCCGCCACTCACCGAGACTATGTCCCTAGTAACCCCCCACCAACCCCCCTCCCCGAGACTATGTCCCTAGACCCCCTGCCCCACCTCCCCCCCTCCCCGAGACTATGTCCCTAGACCCCCCCCCACCCCGCCCCCCACCCCGAGACTATGTCCCTAGACCCCCCCCACGCCCCCCCTCCCCGAGACTATGTCCC
>JANJGN010002461.1:0-70337 GCA_026770705.1 Isurus oxyrinchus
ACACTCTCTGATATACCCCACACCCCTCACTGTAACACTCTCTGATATACCACACACCCCTCACTGTAACACTCTCTGATATACACCACACCTCTCACTGTAACACTCTCTGATATACCACACACCCCTCACTGTAACAATAACTGATATACCCCAAACATCTCACTGTAACACTCTCTGATATACCCCACACCCCTCACTATAACAGTCTCTGATATATCTCACACCTCTCACTGTAACACTCTCTGATATACCCCACACTCCTCACTGTAACACTGTCTGATATACCCCACACCTCTCACTGTAACACTCTCTGATATACCCCACACTCCTCACTGTAACACTCTCTGATATACCCCACACCCCCTCACTGTAACACTCTCTGATATACCCCACACGACTCACTGTAACACTCTCTGATATACCCCACACGCCCTCACTGTAACACTCTCTCATATACCCCACACCCCTCACTGTAACACTCTCTGATATACCCCACACCCCTCACTGTGACACTCTCTGATTTATCCCACACCCCTCACTGTAACACTCACTGATATACCCCACACCCTCACTGTAACACTCTCTGATATACCCCACACTCCTCACTGTAACACTCTCCGATATACCCCACACCTCACTGTAACACTCTCTGATATATCCCACACACCTCACTGTAACACTCTCTGATATACCCCACACTCCTCACTGTAACACTCTCTGATACACCCCACACTCCTCACTGTAACACTCTCTGATATACCCCACAACCCCACATCCCTCACTGTAACACTCGCTGATATACCCCACAGCCCTCACTGTAACACTCTCTGATATACACCACAACCCTCACTGTAACAGTCTCTGATATACCCCACAGCCCTCAACGTAACACTCTCTGATATATCCCACACCACTCACTGTAACACTGTCTGATATGCCCCACACCCCTCACTGTAACACTCTCTGATATACCCCACACCCCTCAACGTAACACTCTCTGATATATCCCACACTCCTCATTGTAACACTCTCTGATACACCCACACCCCTCACTGTAACACTCTCTGATATACCCCACACACCTCACTGTAACACTCTCTGATACACCCCACACCTCTCACTGTAACACTCTCTGATATACCCCACACACCTCACTGTAACACTCTCTGATACACCCCACACCCTCACTGTAACACTCTCTGATACACCCCACACCCTCACTGTAACACTCTCTGATACACCCCACACCCCTCACTGTAACACTCGCTGATATACCCCACACCCCTCACTGTAACACTCGCTGATATACCCCCACACCCCTCACTGTAACACTCTCTGATATACCCCACACCCCTCACTGTAACACTCTCTGATATACCCCACACCCCTCACTGCAACACTCTCTGATTTTCTGCACAAACCTCAGTGTAACACTCTCTGCTATACCCCACACACCTCACTGTAACACTCTCTAATATACCCCACACCCCTCACTGTAACACTCTCTGATATACCCCACACCCCTCACTGTAACACTCTCTGATATACCCCACACGCCTCACTGTAACACTCGCTGATATATCCCACACCCCTCACTGTAACACTCTCTGATATACCCCACACCCCTCACTGTAACACTCTCTGATATACCCCACACACCTCACTGTAACACTCTCTAATATACCCCACACCCCTCACTGTAACACTCTCTGATATACCCCACACCCCTCACTGTAACACTCTCTGATATACCCCACACGCCTCACTGTAACACTCGCTGATATATCCCACACCCCTCACTGTAACACTCTCTGATATACCCCACACACCTCACTGTAACACTCTCTGATATACCCCACACGCCTCACTGTAACACTCGCTGATATATCCCACACCCCTCACTGTAACACTCTCTGATATACCCCACACCCCTCACTGTAACAATCTCTGATATACCCCACATCCCTCACTGTAACACTCTCTGATATACCCCACACCCCTCACTGTAACAATCTCTGATATACCCCACACCCCTCACTGTAACACACTCTGATATACCCCACACCTCTCACTGTAACACTCTCTGATATACCCCACATACCTCACTGTAACTCTCTCTGATATACCTCACACCCCTCACTGTAACACTCAGATATACCCCATACCCCTCACTTTAACACTCTGATATACCCCGCACCCTTCACCGTGACACTCTCTGATATATACCACACCCCTCACTGTAACACTCTCTGATATACCCCACACCCCTCACTGTAACACACTCTGATATACCCCACATCCCTCACTGTAAAACTCTCTGATATACCCCACACCCCTCACTGTAACACTCTCTGATATACCCCACACCCCTCACTTTAACACTCTGATATACCCCGCACCCTTCACCGTGACACTCTCTGATATATACCACACCCCTCACTGCAACACTCTCTGATTTTCTGCACAAACCTCAGTGTAACACTCTGATATACCCCACACTCCTCATTGTAACATTCCCTGGTACACCACACCCCTCACTGTAACACTCTCTGATACACCCCACACTCCTCACTGTAACACTCTCTGATACACCCCACAGCCCTCTCTGTAACACTCTCTGATACACCCCACACTCCTCACGGTAACAGTCTCTGACATACCCCACACACCTCACTGTAACAGTCTCTGATATAAACTACATCCCTCACTGTAACACTCTCTGATATACCCCACACCCCTCACTGTAACACTCTCTGATACACCCCACACCCCTCACTGTAAGACTCTGATATACTCCACACCCTTCACCGTGACACTCTCTGATATACCCCACACCCCTCACTGCAACACACTCTGATTTTCCGCACAAACCTCAGTGTAACACTCTCTGATTTACCCCACACTCCTCATTGTAACACTCTCTGATATACCAAACACCCCTCACTGTAACATTCTCTGATATATCCCACACCCCTCACTGTAACACTCTCTGATATACACCACACCCCTCACTGTAACACTCTCTGATATACCCCACACCCCTCACTGTAACACTCTCTGATATACCCCACACCCCTCACTGTAACACTCTCTGATATACACCACATCGCTCACTGTAACGCTTTCTGATATACACCACACCCTTCACTGTAACACTCTCTGGTATGTCCCACTCCCTCACAGTAACAGACTCCGATATACTCCACACCCCTTACTGTAAAACTCTCTGATATACCTCACACCCCTCACTGTAACACACCCTGATATATCCCACACCCGTTATTGAAACACATTCTGACATACACAAGACCCCTCACTGTAACACACTCTGATAGACCCAACACCCCTCACCGTAACACTCTGATATATCCCACACCCCGTTCCCTAACACTCTCTGATATACCCCACACACCTCACTGCATTACACAATGATATATCCCACACCCCTCACTGTAACAGAATCTGATACACAACACACCCCTCACTGTAACATTCTCTGATAGACCCAACACCCCTCACTGTAACAGTCTGATATATCCCATAACTCTCACTGTAACACACTCTGATATACCCTACACCCCTCACTGTTACATTCTCTGATATATCCCACACCCCTCACTATAACACTCTCAGATACAAAACACACCCCTCACTGTAACACTCTCTGATATAATCCACAGCCCTCACTGCATCACGCGCTGATACACCACACAACCCTCACTGTAACAAACTCTGATATACCCCACACACCTCACTGTAACACTCTCTGATATACCCCACATCCCTCACTGTAACACTCTCTGATATACCCAAAACCTTTCACTGTAACACTCTCTGATGTACCCCACACCCCTCACTGTAACACTCTCTGATATACCCCTCACCGCTCACTGTAACACTCTCTGATATACCCCACACCCCTCACTGTAACACTCTCTGATATACCCCACACCCCTCACTGTAACACTCTCTGATATACCCCACACCCCTCACTGTAACAGTCTGAAATATCGCACACCTCTCACTGTAACACTCTCTGATATATCCCACACCCCTCACGGTAACACTCTCTGATCTACCCCACACCCCTCACTCGAAGTCTCTCTGATATACCCCACACCCCTCACAGTAACACTATCTGATATACCCCACACCCCTCACTGTAACACTCACTGATATACTCCACACCCCTCTCTGTAACACTCAGATTTACCCCACACCCCTCAATGTAACACTGTCTGATATACCCCACAACGTCTCACTGCAACCCTCTCTGATATACCCCACAACCCTCACTGTAACACTCTCAGATATACCACATACGCCTGACTATAACACTCTCTGATATACACCACACACCTCAGTGTAACACTCTCTAATATACCACACACCCCTCACTGTAACACTCACTGATACACCCCACACCCCTGATTGTAACATTCTCTGATATACCCCAAACCCCTCAGTGTAACACTCTCTGAAATACCCCACACCCCTCACTGTAACACTCTCTGATATACACCTCACCCCTCACTGTAACACTCTATGATTTACCCCACACCCCTCACTGTAACACTCTCTGATATACCCCACACCCCTCACCATAACCCTCACTTATAGACCCCACACCCCTCACTGTAACAGGCTGATATATCCCACACCCCTCACTGTAACACACTCTGATATACCCCACAACCTTCACTGTAACACGTTCTGATATACCCCACGCCCCTCAGTGTAACACTCACTGATATACAGCACACCCCTTTTCCTAACACTCTCTGATATACCCCACAACCCTCACTGTAACACTCTCTGATATACCCCACACGCCTCACTGTAACAATAACTGATATATCCCAAACATCTCACTGTAACACCCTCCGATATACCCCACACACCTCACTGTAACACTCTCTGATATACCCCACACCCCTCACTGTAACACTCTCTGATATACCCCACACCCCTCAACGTAACACTCTCTGATATACCCCACACCCCTCACTGTAACACTCTCTGATATATCCCACACCCCTCACTGTAACTCTCTCTAATATATCCCACACCCCTCACTGTAACACTCTCTGATATACCCCACACACCTCACTGTAACACTCTCTGATACACCCCACACCCCTCACTGTAACACTCTCTGATATACCCCACACCCCTCACTGTAACACTCTCTGATATACCCCACACCCCTCACTGTAACACTCTCTGATATACCCCACACCCCTCAGTGTAACACTCACTGATATACCCCTCACCCCTCACTGTAACACTCTCTGTTATACCCCACACCCCTCACTGTAACAGGCTGATATATCCCACACCCCTCACTGTAACACACTCTGATATACCCCACAACCTTCACTGTAACACGCTCTGATATACCCCACACCCCTCAGTGTAACACTCACTGATATACCCCTCACCCCTCACTGCAACACTCTCTGATATACAGCACACCCCTTTTCCTAACACTCTCTGATATACCCCACACCCCTCAATCGATGTCTCTCTGATATACCCCAAACCCATTACTGTAACACTCTCTGATTTACCCCACACCCCTCACTGTAACACTCTCTGATATACCCCAAACCCATTACTGTAACACTCTCTGATATACCCCACACCCCTCACTGTAACATTCTCTGATTTACCCCACACCCCTCACTGTAAATCTCTCTGATATGCCCCACACTCTCATTGTAACATTCTCAGATATACACCACACCCCTCAGCGTAACACTCTCTTATATACACCACGCCCTTCACTGTAACATTCTCTGATATGTCCCACACCGCTCACTGTAACGGTCTCTGATATATCCCATACCCCGCATGGTAACACTCACTGATATACCCCTCACACCTCAATGCAACACACTCTGATATACCTCAAACCCCTCAGTGTAACACTCTCTGATTTACCCCACACCTGTCACTGTAACACACTCTGATATACCCCACACCCCTCACTGTAACACTCTCTGATATACCCCACACCCCTCACTGTAACACTCTCTGATATACCCCACACCCCTCACTGTAACACTCTCTGATATACCCCAGACCCCTCACTGTAACACTCTCTGATATACCCCACACTCCTCACTGTAACACTCTCTGATATACCCCTCACCCCTCACTGTAACACTATATGATATACCCCTCACACCTCACTGTAACACTATCTGATATACCCCTCACCCCTCACTGTAACAATCTCTGATTTACCCCACACCCGTCATTGTAACACTCACTGATATACCCCACACCCCTTACTGTAACACTCTCTGATATACCCCACACTCCTCACTGTAACACTCTCTGATACACCCCACACCCCTCACTGTAACACTCTCTGATATACACCACACCCTTCACTGTAACACTCTCTGATATACACCACACCCTTCACTGTAACACTCTCTGATATACCACACACTCCTCACTGTAACACTCTCTGATAGACCCCACGCCCCTCACTGTAACACTCTCTGATATACCCCACACTCCTCACTGTAACAGTCTGATATATCCCACAACCCTCACTGTAACACACTCTGATATACCCTACATCCCTCACTGTTACATTCTCTGATATATCCCACACTCCTCAGTGTAACACTCTCTCATATACCCCACACCCCTCACTGTAACAATCTCTGATATACCCCACACACCTCACTGTAACACTCTCTGATGTACCCCACACCCCTCACTGTAACAGTCTCTGATATACCCCAGACCCCTCACTGTAACACTCTCTGATATACCCCACACCCCTCACTGTAACACTCTCTGATATACCCCACACCACTCAGTGTAACAGTCTCTGATATACCCCACACCCCTCACTGTAACACTCTCTGATATACCCCACACCCCTCACTGTAACACTCTGTGATATACACCACATCCATTTCCCTAACACTCTCTAATAGTCCCAACACCCCTCACTGTATCACTCACTGATATACTCCACACCCCTCTCTGTAACACTGTCTGATATACCCCACAACCCTCACTGTAACACTCTCTGAAATACCCCACACCCCTCTCTGTAACACTCTCTGATATACACCACACCCCTCACTGTAACACACTCTGATATACCCCACACCTCTCACTGTAACACTCTCTGAAATACTCCACACCCCTCACTGTAACACACTCTGATATACCTCACACCCCTCACTGTAACACTCTCTGATATACCCCACACCCCTCACTGTAACACACTCTGATATACCCCACACCCCCCAGTGTAACAGTCTCTGATATACCCCACACCCCTCACTGCCACACTCTCTGATATACAGCACATTCCTTTTCCTAACACTCTCTGATATACCCCACACCCCTCAATCGATGTCTCTCTGATATACCCCAAACCCATTACTGTAACACTCTCTGATTTACCCCACACCCCTCACTGTAACTCTCTCTGATATGCCCCACACCCTCATTGTAACATTCTCTGATATACACCACACCCCTCACTGTAACACTCTCTGATATACCCCACACCCCTCACTGTAACACTCTCTGATATACCCCACACCCCTCACTGTAACACTCTCTGATATACCCCACACCCCTCACTGTAACACTCTCTGATTTACCCCACAACTCTCACTGTAACAATCTCTGATATACCTCACACCCCTCAGCGTAACACTCTCTTATTTACACCACACCCCTCAGCGTAACACTCTCTTATATACACCACACCCCTCACTGTAACATTCTCTGATATACCCCACACCCCTCACTGTAACAGTCTCTGATATACCCCACACCCCTCACTGTAACACTCTCTGATATACCCCACACCCCTCACTGTAACACTCTCTGATTATACCCCTCACCCCTCAATGCAACACTCTCTGATATACCTCAAACCCCTCACTGTAACACTCTCTGATTTACCCCACACCCCTCACTGTAAGACTCTCTGATATACCCCACACCCGTCACTGTAACAAACTCTGATATACCCCTCACCCCTCACTGTAACACTGTCTGATATACCCCCACACCCCTCACTGTAACACTCTCTGATATACCCCCACACCCCTCACTGTAACACTCTCTGATAGTCCCAACACCCCTCACTGTAACACTCTCTGATATACCCCCACACCCCTCACTGTAACACTCTCTGATATACACCACACCCCTTTCCCTAACACTCTCTGATAGTCCCAACACCCCTCACTGTAACAGTCTGATATATCGCACACCTCTCACTGCAACCCTCTCTGATATACCCCAAAACCCTCACTGTAACACTCTCTGATATACCCCACACCCCTCACTGTAACACTCTCTGATGTACCCCACACCCCTCACTGTAACACTCTCTGATATACCCCACGCCACTCATTGTAACACTCTCTGAAATACCCCACACCCCTGACTATAACACTCTCTGACATACACCACACCCGTCACTGTAACACTCTCTGATATACCCCACACCCCTCACCGTAACACTCACTTATAGACCCCACACCCCTCACTGTAACAGGCTGATATATCCCACACCCCTCACTGTAACACACTCTGATATACCCCACAACCTTCACTGTAACGTGCTCTGATCTACCCCACACCCCTCAGTGTAACAGTCACTGATATACCCCTCACCCCTCAATGCAACACTCTCCGATATTCCTCACACCCCTCAATGTAACACACTCTGATATATCCCACACCCCCCAGTGTAACAGTCTCTGATATACCCCACACCCCTCACTGCAACACTCTCTGATATACATCACACTCCTTTTCCTAACACTCTCTGATATACCCCACACCCCTCACAGTAACACTATCTGATATACCCCACACCCCTCACTGTAACACTGTCTGATGTACCCCACAACGTCTCACTGCAACCCTCTCTGATATACCCCACAACCCTTGTTGTAACACTCTCAGATATACCCCATACGCCTGACTATAACACTCTCTGATATACCCCCACACCCCTCATTGTAATACTCTCTGATATACCACACACTCCTCACTGTAACACTCTCTGATATACCCCACACCCCTCACTGTAACCCTCTCTGATATACCCCTCACCCCTCACTGTAACACTCTCTGATATTCCCCACACTCCTCACTGTAACACTCTCTGATATACCACACACTCCTCACTGTAACACTCTCTGATATAGCCCACACCCCTCACTGTAACACTCTCTGATATACCCCACACACCTCACTGTATTACACACTGATATAGCCCACACCCCTCACTGTAACACTCTCTGATATACCACACACTCCTCACTGTAACACTCTCTGATATACCCCACGCCCCTCACTGTAACACTCTCTGATATACCCCACACTCCTCACTGTAACAGTCTGATATATCCCACAACCCTCACTGTAACACACTCTGATATACCCTACATCCCTCACTGTTACACTCTCTGAAATACTCCACACCCCTCACTGTAACACACTCTGATATACCCCACACCCCTCACTGTAACACTCTCTGATATAAACTACATCACTCACTGTAACACTCTCTGCTATACCCCACACCCCTCACTGTAACACACTCTGATATACCCCACATCCCTCACTGTAAAACTCTCTGATATACCCCACACTCCTCACTGTAACACTCTCTGATATACCCCACACCCCTCACTGTAACACTCTCTGATATACCCCACACCCCTCACTGTAACACTCTCTGATATACCCCACACCCCTCACTTTAACACTCTGATATACCCCGCACCCTTCACCGTGACACTCTCTGATATATACCACACCCCTCACTGCAACACTCTCTGATTTTCTGCACAAACCTCACTGTAACACTCTCTGCTATACCCCACACACCTCACTGTAACACTCTCTGATTTACCCCACACTCCTCATTGTAACATTCCCTGGTACACCACATCCCTCACTGTAACATTCTCTGATATACACCACACCCCTCACTGTAACACTCTCTGATATACCCCACACCCCTCTCTGTAACACTCTCTGATATACCCCACACCCCTCACTGTAACAATCTCTGATATACCCCACACCCCTCACTGTAACACTCTCTGATATACCCCACACCCCTCACTGTAACACTCGCTGATATACCCCACACCCCTCACTGTAACACTCTCTGATATACCCCACACACCTCACTGTAACTCTCTCTGATACACCTCACACCCCTCACTGTAACACTCAGATATACCCCACACCCCTCACTTTAACACTATGATATACCCCTCAGCCTTCACCGTGACACTCTCTGATATATACCACACCCCTCACTGTAACACTCTCTGATATACCCCACACCCCTCACTGTAAAACTCTCTGATATACCCCACACCCCTCACTGTAACACTCTCTGATATACCCCACACCCCTCACTTTAACACTCTGATATACCCCACACCCCTCACTGTAACACTCTCTGATATACCCCACACCCCTCACTGTAACACTCTCTGATATACCCCACACCCCTCACTGTAACACTCTCTGATATACCCCACACCCCTCAACGTAACACTCTCTGATATACCCCACACCCCTCACTGTAACACTCTCTGATATACCCCACACCCCTCACTGTAACACTCTCTGATATACCCCACACCCCTCACTTTAACACTCTGATATACCCCGCACCCTTCACCGTGACACTCTCTGATATACCCCACACCCCTCACTGTAACACTCTCTGATATACCCCACACCCCTCAACGTAACACTCTCTGATATACCCCACACCCCTCACTGTAACACTCTCTGATATATCCCACACCCCTCACTGTAACACTCTCTAATATATCCCACACACCTCACTGTAACACTCTCTGATACACCCCACACCCCTCACTGTAACACTCTCTGATATACCCCACACCCCTCACTGTAACACTCTCTGATATACCCCACACCCCTCACTGTAACACTCTCTGATATACCCCACACCCCTCACTGTAACACTCTCTGATATACCCCACACCCCTCAACGTAACACTCTCTGATATACCCCACACCCCTCACTGTAACACTCTCTGATATATCCCACACCCCTCACTGTAACACTCTCTAATATATCCCACACACCTCACTGTAACACTCTCTGATACACCCCACACCCCTCACTGTAACACTCTCTGATATACCCCACACCCCTCACTGTAACACTCTCTGATATACCCCACACCCCTCACTGTAACACTCTCTGATATACCCCACACCCCTCAGTGTAACACTCACTGATATACCCCTCACCCCTCACTGTAACACTCTCTGATATACCCCACACCCCTCACTGTAACAGGCTGATATATCCCACACCCCTCACTGTAACACACTCTGATATACCCCACAACCTTCACTGTAACACGCTCTGATATACCCCACACCCCTCAGTGTAACACTCACTGATATACCCCTCACCCCTCACTGCAACACTCTCTGATATACAGCACACCCCTTTTCCTAACACTCTCTGATATACCCCACACCCCTCAATCGATGTCTCTCTGATATACCCCAAACCCATTACTGTAACACTCTCTGATTTACCCCACACCCCTCACTGTAACACTCTCTGATATACCCCAAACCCATTACTGTAACACTCTCTGATATACCCCACACCCCTCACGGTAACATTCTCTGATTTACCCCACACCCCTCACTGTAAATCTCTCTGATATGCCCCACACTCTCATTGTAACACTCTCAGATATACCCCACACCCCTCACTGTAACACTCTCTTATATACACCACGCCCTTCACTGTAACATTCTCTGATATGTCCCACACCGCTCACTGTAACGGTCTCTGATATATCCCATACCCCGCATGGTAACACTCACTGATATACCCCTCACACCTCAATGCAACACACTCTGATATACCTCAAACCCCTCAGTGTAACACTCTCTGATTTACCCCACACCTGTCACTGTAACACACTCTGATATACCCCACACCCCTCACTGTAACACTCTCTGATATACCCCACACCCCTCACTGTAACACTCTCTGATATACCCCACACCCCTCACTGTAACACTCTCTGATATACACCAGACCCCTCACTGTAACACTCTCTGATATACCCCACACTCCTCACTGTAACACTCTCTGATATACCCCTCACCCCTCACTGTAACACTATATGATATACCCCTCACACCTCACTGTAACACTATCTGATATACCCCTCACCCCTCACTGTAACAATCTCTGATTTACCCCACACCCGTCATTGTAACACTCACTGATATACCCCACACCCCTTACTGTAACACTCTCTGATATACCCCACACTCCTCACTGTAACACTCTCTGATACACCCCACACCCCTCACTGTAACACTCTCTGATATACACCACACCCTTCACTGTAACACTCTCTGATATACACCACACCCTTCACTGTAACACTCTCTGATATACCACACACTCCTCACTGTAACACTCTCTGATAGACCCCACGCCCCTCACTGTAACACTCTCTGATATACCCCACACTCCTCACTGTAACAGTCTGATATATCCCACAACCCTCACTGTAACACACTCTGATATACCCAAATCCCTCACTGTTACATTCTCTGATATATCCCACACTCCTCAGTGTAACACTCTCTCATATACCCCACACCCCTCACTGTAACAATCTCTGATATACCCCACACACCTCACTGTAACACTCTCTGATGTACCCCACACCCCTCACTGTAACAGTCTCTGATATACCCCAGACCCCTCACTGTAACACTCTCTGATATACCCCACACCCCTCACTGTAACACTCTCTGATATACCCCACACCACTCAGTGTAACAGTCTCTGATATACCCCACACCCCTCACTGTAACACTCTCTGATATACCCCACACCCCTCACTGTAACACTCTGTGATATACACCACATCCATTTCCCTAACACTCTCTAATAGTCCCAACACCCCTCACTGTATCACTCACTGATATACTCCACACCCCTCTCTGTAACACTGTCTGATATACCCCACAACCCTCACTGTAACACTCTCTGAAATACCCCACACCCCTCTCTGTAACACTCTCTGATATACACCACACCCCTCACTGTAACACACTCTGATATACCCCACACCTCTCACTGTAACACTCTCTGAAATACTCCACACCCCTCACTGTAACACACTCTGATATACCTCACACCCCTCACTGTAACACTCTCTGATATACCCCACACCCCTCACTGTAACACACTCTGATATACCCCACACCCCCCAGTGTAACAGTCTCTGATATACCCCACACCCCTCACTGCCACACTCTCTGATATACAGCACATTCCTTTTCCTAACACTCTCTGATATACCCCACACCCCTCAATCGATGTCTCTCTGATATACCCCAAACCCATTACTGTAACACTCTCTGATTTACCCCACACCCCTCACTGTAACTCTCTCTGATATGCCCCACACCCTCATTGTAACATTCTCTGATATACACCACACCCCTCACTGTAACACTCTCTGATATACCCCACACCCCTCACTGTAACACTCTCTGATATACCCCACACCCCTCACTGTAACACTCTCTGATATACCCCACACCCCTCACTGTAACACTCTCTGATTTACCCCACAACTCTCACTGTAACAATCTCTGATATACCTCACACCCCTCAGCGTAACACTCTCTTATTTACACCACACCCCTCAGCGTAACACTCTCTTATATACACCACACCCCTCACTGTAACATTCTCTGATATACCCCACACCCCTCACTGTAACAGTCTCTGATATACCCCACACCCGTCACTGTAACACTCTCTGATATATCCCATACCCCTCACGGTAACACTCACTGATATACCCCACACCCCTCACTGTAACACTCTCTGATATACCCCACACCCCTCACTGTAACACTCTCTGATTATACCCCTCACCCCTCAATGCAACACTCTCTGATATACCTCAAACCCCTCACTGTAACACTCTCTGATTTACCCCACACCCCTCACTGTAAGACTCTCTGATATACCCCACACCCGTCACTGTAACAAACTCTGATATACCCCTCACCCCTCACTGTAACACTGTCTGATATACCCCCACACCCCTCACTGTAACACTCTCTGATATACCCCCACACCCCTCACTGTAACACTCTCTGATAGTCCCAACACCCCTCACTGTAACACTCTCTGATATACCCCCACACCCCTCACTGTAACACTCTCTGATATACACCACACCCCTTTCCCTAACACTCTCTGATAGTCCCAACACCCCTCACTGTAACAGTCTGATATATCGCACACCTCTCACTGCAACCCTCTCTGATATACCCCACAACCCTCACTGTAACACTCTCTGATATACCCCACACCCCTCACTGTAACACTCTCTGATGTACCCCACACCCCTCACTGTAACACTCTCTGATATACCCCACGCCACTCATTGTAACACTCTCTGAAATACCCCACACCCCTGACTATAACACTCTCTGACATACACCACACCCGTCACTGTAACACTCTCTGATATACCCCACACCCCTCACCGTAACACTCACTTATAGACCCCACACCCCTCACTGTAACAGGCTGATATATCCCACACCCCTCACTGTAACACACTCTGATATACCCCACAACCTTCACTGTAACGTGCTCTGATCTACCCCACACCCCTCAGTGTAACAGTCACTGATATACCCCGCACCCCTCAATGCAACACTCTCCGATATTCCTCACACCCCTCAATGTAACACACTCTGATATATCCCACACCCCCCAGTGTAACAGTCTCTGATATACCCCACACCCCTCACTGCAACACTCTCTGATATACATCACACTCCTTTTCCTAACACTCTCTGATATACCCCACACCCCTCACAGTAACACTATCTGATATACCCCACACCCCTCACTGTAACACTGTCTGATGTACCCCACAACGTCTCACTGCAACCCTCTCTGATATACCCCACAACCCTTGTTGTAACACTCTCAGATATACCCCATACGCCTGACTATAACACTCTCTGATATACCCCCACACCCCTCATTGTAATACTCTCTGATATACCACACACTCCTCACTGTAACACTCTCTGATATACCCCACACCCCTCACTGTAACCCTCTCTGATATACCCCTCACCCCTCACTGTAACACTCTCTGATATTCCCCACACTCCTCACTGTAACACTCTCTGATATACCACACACTCCTCACTGTAACACTCTCTGATATAGCCCACACCCCTCACTGTAACACTCTCTGATATACCCCACACACCTCACTGTATTACACACTGATATAGCCCACACCCCTCACTGTAACACTCTCTGATATACCACACACTCCTCACTGTAACACTCTCTGATATACCCCACGCCCCTCACTGTAACACTCTCTGATATACCCCACACTCCTCACTGTAACAGTCTGATATATCCCACAACCCTCACTGTAACACACTCTGATATACCCTACATCCCTCACTGTTACACTCTCTGAAATACTCCACACCCCTCACTGTAACACACTCTGATATACCTCACACCCCTCACTGTAACACTCTCTGATATACCCCACACCCCTCACTGTAACACACTCTGATATACCCCACACCCCCCAGTGTAACAGTCTCTGATATACCCCACACCCCTCACTGCCACACTCTCTGATATACAGCACATTCCTTTTCCTAACACTCTCTGATATACCCCACACCCCTCAATCGATGTCTCTCTGATATACCCCAAACCCATTACTGTAACACTCTCTGATTTACCCCACACCCCTCACTGTAACACTCTCTGATTTACCCCACAACTCTCACTGTAACAATCTCTGATATACCTCACACCCCTCAGCGTAACACTCTCTTATTTACACCACACCCCTCAGCGTAACACTCTCTTATATACACCACACCCCTCACTGTAACATTCTCTGATATACCCCACACCCCTCACTGTAACAGTCTCTGATATACCCCACACCCGTCACTGTAACACTCTCTGATATATCCCATACCCCTCACGGTAACACTCACTGATATACCCCACACCCCTCCCTGTAACACTCTCTGATATACCCCACACCCCTCACTGTAACACTCTCTGATTATACCCCTCACCCCTCAATGCAACACTCTCTGATATACCTCAAACCCCTCACTGTAACACTCTCTGATTTACCCCACACCCCTCACTGTAAGACTCTCTGATATACCCCACACCCGTCACTGTAACAAACTCTGATATACCCCTCACCCCTCACTGTAACTGTCTGATATACCCCCACACCCCTCACTGTAACACTCTCTGATATACCCCCACACCCCTCACTGTAACACTCTCTGATAGTCCCAACACCCCTCACTGTAACACTCTCTGATATACCCCCACACCCCTCACTGTAACACTCTCTGATATACACCACACCCCTCACTGTAACACTCTCTGATATACCCCCACACCCCTCACTGTAACACTCTCTGATATACACCACACCCCTTTCCCTAACACTCTCTGATAGTCCCAACACCCGTCACTGTAACAGTCTGATATATCGCACACCTCTCACTGCAACCCTCTCTGATATACCCCACAACCCTCACTGTAACACTCTCTGATATACCCCACACCCCTCACTGTAACACTCTCTGATGTACCCCACACCCCTCACTGTAACACTCTCTGATATACCCCACGCCACTCATTGTAACACTCTCTGAAATACCCCACACCCCTGACTATAACACTCTCTGACATACACCACACCCGTCACTGTAACACTCTCTGATATACCCCACACCCCTCACCGTAACACTCACTTATAGACCCCACACCCCTCACTGTAACAGGCTGATATATCCCACACCCCTCACTGTAACACACTCTGATATACCCCACAACCTTCACTGTAACGTGCTCTGATCTACCCCACACCCCTCAGTGTAACAGTCACTGATATACCCCTCACCCCTCAATGCAACACTCTCCGATATTCCTCACACCCCTCAATGTAACACACTCTGATATATCCCACACCCCCCAGTGTAACAGTCTCTGATATACCCCACACCCCTCACTGCAACACTCTCTGATATACATCACACTCCTTTTCCTAACACTCTCTGATATACCCCACACCCCTCACAGTAACACTATCTGATATACCCCACACCCCTCACTGTAACACTGTCTGATGTACCTCACAACGTCTCACTGCAACCCTCTCTGATATACCCCACAACCCTTGTTGTAACACTCTCAGATATACCCCATACGCCTGACTATAACACTCTCTGATATACCCCCACACCCCTCATTGTAATACTCTCTGATATACCACACACTCCTCACTGTAACACTCTCTGATATACCCCACACCCCTCACTGTAACCCTCTCTGATATACCCCTCACCCCTCACTGTAACACTCTCTGATATTCCCCACACTCCTCACTGTAACACTCTCTGATATACCACACACTCCTCACTGTAACACTCTCTGATATAGCCCACACCCCTCACTGTAACACTCTCTGATATACCCCACACACCTCACTGTATTACACACTGATATAGCCCACACCCCTCACTGTAACACTCTCTGATATACCACACACTCCTCACTGTAACACTCTCTGATATACCCCACGCCCCTCACTGTAACACTCTCTGATATACCCCACACTCCTCACTGTAACAGTCTGATATATCCCACAACCCTCACTGTAACACACTCTGATATACCCTACATCCCTCACTGTTACACTCTCTGAAATACTCCACACCCCTCACTGTAACACACTCTGATATACCTCACACCCCTCACTGTAACACTCTCTGATATACCCCACACCCCTCACTGTAACACACTCTGATATACCCCACACCCCCCAGTGTAACAGTCTCTGATATACCCCACACCCCTCACTGCCACACTCTCTGATATACAGCACATTCCTTTTCCTAACACTCTCTGATATACCCCACACCCCTCAATCGATGTCTCTCTGATATACCCCAAACCCATTACTGTAACACTCTCTGATTTACCCCACAACTCTCACTGTAACAATCTCTGATATACCTCACACCCCTCAGCGTAACACTCTCTTATTTACACCACACCCCTCAGCGTAACACTCTCTTATATACACCACACCCCTCACTGTAACATTCTCTGATATACCCCACACCCCTCACTGTAACAGTCTCTGATATACCCCACACCCGTCACTGTAACACTCTCTGATATATCCCATACCCCTCACGGTAACACTCACTGATATACCCCACACCCCTCCCTGTAACACTCTCTGATATACCCCACACCCCTCACTGTAACACTCTCTGATTATACCCCTCACCCCTCAATGCAACACTCTCTGATATACCTCAAACCCCTCACTGTAACACTCTCTGATTTACCCCACACCCCTCACTGTAAGACTCTCTGATATACCCCACACCCGTCACTGTAACAAACTCTGATATACCCCTCACCCCTCACTGTAACACTGTCTGATATACCCCCACACCCCTCACTGTAACACTCTCTGATATACCCCCACACCCCTCACTGTAACACTCTCTGATAGTCCCAACACCCCTCACTGTAACACTCTCTGATATACCCCCACACCCCTCACTGTAACACTCTCTGATATACACCACACCCCTCACTGTAACACTCTCTGATATACCCCCACACCCCTCACTGTAACACTCTCTGATATACACCACACCCCTTTCCCTAACACTCTCTGATAGTCCCAACACCCCTCACTGTAACAGTCTGATATATCGCACACCTCTCACTGCAACCCTCTCTGATATACCCCACAACCCTCACTGTAACACTCTCTGATATACCCCACACCCCTCACTGTAACACTCTCTGATGTACCCCACACCCCTCACTGTAACACTCTCTGATATACCCCACGCCACTCATTGTAACACTCTCTGAAATACCCCACACCCCTGACTATAACACTCTCTGACATACACCACACCCGTCACTGTAACACTCTCTGATATACCCCACACCCCTCACCGTAACACTCACTTATAGACCCCACACCCCTCACTGTAACAGGCTGATATATCCCACACCCCTCACTGTAACACACTCTGATATACCCCACAACCTTCACTGTAACGTGCTCTGATCTACCCCACACCCCTCAGTGTAACAGTCACTGATATACCCCTCACCCCTCAATGCAACACTCTCCGATATTCCTCACACCCCTCAATGTAACACACTCTGATATATCCCACACCCCCCAGTGTAACAGTCTCTGATATACCCCACACCCCTCACTGCAACACTCTCTGATATACATCACACTCCTTTTCCTAACACTCTCTGATATACCCCACACCCCTCAGGTAACATTCTCTGATCTACCCCACACCCCTCACTCGAAGTCTCTCTGATATACCCCACACCCCTCACAGTAACACTATCTGATATACCCCACACCCCTCACTGTAACACTGTCTGATGTACCCCACAACGTCTCACTGCAACCCTCTCTGATATACCCCACAACCCTTGTTGTAACACTTTCAGATATACCCCATACGCCTGACTATAACACTCTCTGATATACCCCCACACCCCTCATTGTAATACTCTCTGATATACCACACACTCCTCACTGTAACACTCTCTGATATACCCCACACCCCTCACTGTAACCCTCTCTGATATACCCCTCACCCCTCACTGTAACACTCTCTGATATTCCCCACACTCCTCACTGT
Organism: Isurus oxyrinchus; assembly: GCA_026770705.1. NCBI lineage: Eukaryota > Metazoa > Chordata > Chondrichthyes > Lamniformes > Lamnidae > Isurus > Isurus oxyrinchus. The sequence goes on from JANJGN010002461.1 coordinate 19,849, forward strand.
AACACTCTCTGATATACCACACACTCCTCACTGTAACACTCTCTGATATAGCCCACACCCCTCACTGTAACACTCTCTGATATACCCCACACACCTCACTGTATTACACACTGATATAGCCCACACCCCTCACTGTAACACTCTCTGATATACCACACACTCCTCACTGTAACACTCTCTGATATACCCCACACCCCTCACTGTAACAGCCTCTGATATACCCCACACCCCTCACTGTAACACTCTCTGATATACCCCACACCCCTCACTGTAACACTCTCTGATATACCCCACACACCTCACTGTATTACACACTGATATAGCCCACACCCCTCACTGTAACACTCTCTGATATTCCCCACACTCCTCACTGTAACACTCTCTGATATACCACACACTCCTCACTGTAACACTCTCTGATATACCCCACACCCCTCACTGTAACACTCTCTGATATACCCCACACACCTCACTGTATTACACACTGATATAGCCCACACCACTCACTGTAACACTCCATGATATACTCCACACCACTCACTGGAACACTGATATATCTCACACCCCTCACTGTAACAGAAGCAGATACACAACACACCCCTCACTGTAACACTCTCTGATATATCCCACACCCCTCACTGTAACACTCACTGATATACACCACACCCCTCACTGTAACACTCTCTGATATATCCCACACCCCTCACTGTAACACTCTCTGATACAAAACACACCCCTCACTGTAACACTCTCTGTTATAATCCACACCCCTCACTGCATCACGTGCTGATACACCACACAACCCTCACTGTAACATTCTCTGATTTACCCCACACCCCTCACTGTAACACTCTCTGATATACCCCACGCACCTCACTGTAACACTCTCTGATATACCCCACACACCTCACTGTAACACTCTCTGATATACCCCACACTCCTCACTGTAACACTCTGATATACCCCACACCCCTCACTGTAACACTCTCTGATATACCCCACACTCCTCACTGTAACACTCTCTGATATACCCCACACACCTCACTGTAACACTCTCTGATATACCCCACACCCCTCACTGTAACACTCTCTGATATACCCCACACCCCTCACTGTAACACTCTCTGATTTACCTCACACCCCTCACTGTAACTCACTCTGATATATCCCATACCCCTCAGTGTAACGGTCTCTGATATACCCCACACCCCTCAATCGAAGTCTCTCTGATATACCTCAAACCCCTTACTGTAACACTCTCTGATATACCCCACACCCCTCACTGTAACACTCTCTGATATACCCCACGCCCCTCACTGTAACACTCTCTGATATACACCACACCCCTTACTGTAACACTCACTGATATACCCCACACACCTCACTGTAACACTCTCTGATATACCCCACACCCCTCACTGTAACATTCTCTGATATACCCCACACCCCTCACAGTAACACTCTCTGATATACCCCACACCCCTCACTGTAACACTCTCTGATTTCCCCCACGCCCCTCATTGTAACACTCTTTGATATACCCCACACCCCTCACTGTAATACTCTCTGATATACTCCACACCCGTCACTGTAACACTCTCTGATATACCCCACACCCCTCACTGTAACACTCTCTTATATACCCCACACCCTTCACTGTAACACTCTCTGATATACCCCACACCCCTCACTGTAACACTCTCTGATATACCCCACACCCCTCACTGTAACACTCTCTGATATACCCCACACCCCTCACTGTAACACTCTCTGATATACCCCACACTCCACACTGTAACACTCTCTGATATATCCCACACCCTCACTGTAACACTCTCTGATATACCCCACACCCCTCACTGTAACACTCTCTGATATACCCCACACCCCTCACTGTAACACTCTCTGATATACCCCACACCCCTCACTGTAACACTCTCTGATATACCCCACACCCCTCACTGTAACACTCTCTGATATACCCCACACCCCTCACTGTAACACTCTCTGATATACCCCACACCCCTCACTGTAACACTCTCTGATATACCCCACACCCCTCACTGTAACACTCTCTGATATACCCCACACCCCTCACTGTAACACTCTCTGATATACCCCACACCCCTCACTGTAACACTCTCTGATATACCCCACACCCCTCACTGTAACACTCTCTGATATATCCCACACCCCTCACTGTAACACTCTCTGATATACCCCACACCCCTCACTGTAACACTCTCTGATATACCCCACACCCCTCACTGTAACATTCTCTGATATATCCCACACCCCTCACTGTAAGACTCTCTGATATACCCCACACCCCTCACTGTAACACACTCTGATACACCCCACACCCCTCACTGTAACACTCTCTGATATATCCCACACCCCTCACTGTAACACTCTCTGATATACCCCACACCCCTCACTGTAACACTCTCTGATATATCCCACACCCCTCACTGTAACACTCTCTGATATACCCCACACCCCTCACTGTAACACTCTCTGATATACCCCACACCCCTCACTGTAACATTCTCTGATATATCCCACACCCCTCACTGTAACACTCTCTGATATACCCCACACCCCTCACTGTAACACACTCTGATACACCCCACACCCCTCACTGTAACACTCTCTGATATACCACACACTCCTCACTGTAACACTCTCTGATATACCCCACACCCCTCACTGTAACAGCCTCTGATATACCCCACACCCCTCACTGTAACACTCTCTGATATACCCCACACCCCTCACTGTAACACTCTCTGATATACCCCACACACCTCACTGTATTACACACTGATATAGCCCACACCCCTCACTGTAACACTCTCTGATATTCCCCACACTCCTCACTGTAACACTCTCTGATATACCACACACTCCTCACTGTAACACTCTCTGATATACCCCACACCCCTCACTGTAACACTCTCTGATATACCCCACACACCTCACTGTATTACACACTGATATAGCCCACACCACTCACTGTAACACTCCATGATATACTCCACACCACTCACTGGAACACTGATATATCTCACACCCCTCACTGTAACAGAAGCAGATACACAACACACCCCTCACTGTAACACTCTCTGATATATCCCACACCCCTCACTATAACACTCTCTGATACAAAACACACCCCTCACTGTAACACTCTCTGTTATAGTCCACACCCCTCACTGCATCACGTGCTGATACACCACACAACCCTCACTGTAACATTCTCTGATTTACCCCACACCCCTCACTGTAACACTCTCTGATATACCCCACACACCTCACTGTAACACTCTGATATACCCCACACCCCTCACTGTAACACTCTCTGATATACCCCACACTCCTCACTGTGACACTCTCTGATATACCCCACACACCTCACTGTAACACTCTCTGATATACCCCACACCCCTCACTGTAACACTCTCTGATATACCCCACACACCTCACTGTAACACTCTCTGATTTACCTCACACCCCTCACTGTAACTCACTCTGATATATCCCATACCCCTCAGTGTAACGGTCTCTGATTTACCCCACACCCCTCAATCGAAGTCTCTCTGATATACCCCAAACCCCTTACTGTAACACTCTCTGATATACCCCACACCCCTCACTGTAACACTCTCTGATATACCCCACGCCCCTCACTGTAACACTCTCTGATATACACCACACCCCTTACTGTAACACTCACTGATATACCCCACACACCTCACTGTAACACTCTCTGATATACCCCACACCCCTCACTGTAACATTCTCTGATATACCCCACACCCCTCACAGTAACACTCTATGATATACCCCACACCCCTCACTGTAACACTCTCTGATATACCCCACACCCCTCACTGTAACACTCTCTGATTTCCCCCACGCCCCTCATTGTAACACTCTTTGATATACCCCACACCCCTCACTGTCATACTCTCTGATATACTCCACACCCGTCACTGTAACACTCTCTGATATACCCCGTACCCCTCACTGTAACACTCTCTTATATACCCCACACCCCTCACTGTAACACTCTCTGATATACCCCACACCCCTCACTGTAACATTCACTGATATACCCCACACGCCTCACTGTAACACTCTCTGATATACCCCACACCCCTCACTGTAACACTCTCTGATATACCCCACACCCCTCACTGTAACACTCTCTGATATACCCCACACTCCACACTGTAACACTCTCTGATATATCCCACACCCTCACTGTAACACTCTCTGATATACCCCACACCCCTCACTGTAACACTCTCTGATATACCCCACACCCCTCACTGTAACACTCTCTGATATACCCCACACCCCTCACTGTAACACTCTCTGATATACCCCACACCCCTCACTGTAACACTCTCTGATATACCCCACACCCCTCACTGTAACACTCTCTGATATACCCCACACCCCTCACTGTAACACTCTCTGATATACCCCACACCCCTCACTGTAACACTCTCTGATATACCCCACACCCCTCACTGTAACACTCTCTGATATACCCCACACCCCTCACTGTAACACTCTCTGATATACCCCACACCCCTCACTGTAACACTCTCTGATATACCCCACACCCCTCACTGTAACACTCTCTGATATATCCCACACCCCTCACTGTAACACTCTCTGATATACCCCACACCCCTCACTGTAACACTCTCTGATATACCCCACACCCCTCACTGTAACATTCTCTGATATATCCCACACCCCTCACTGTAACACTCTCTGATATACCCCACACCCCTCACTGTAACACACTCTGATACACCCCACACCCCTCACTGTAACACTCTCTGATATATCCCACACCCCTCACTGTAACACTCTCTGATATACCCCACACCCCTCACTGTAACACTCTCTGATATATCCCACACCCCTCACTGTAACACTCTCTGATATACCCCACACCCCTCACTGTAACACTCTCTGATATACCCCACACCCCTCACTGTAACATTCTCTGATATATCCCACACCCCTCACTGTAACACTCTCTGATATACCCCACACCCCTCACTGTAACACACTCTGATACACCCCACACCCCTCACTGTAACACTCTCTGATATACCACACACTCCTCACTGTAACACTCTCTGATATACCCCACACCCCTCACTGTAACAGCCTCTGATATACCCCACACCCCTCACTGTAACACTCTCTGATATACCCCACACCCCTCACTGTAACACTCTCTGATATACCCCACACACCTCACTGTATTACACACTGATATAGCCCACACCCCTCACTGTAACACTCTCTGATATTCCCCACACTCCTCACTGTAACACTCTCTGATATACCACACACTCCTCACTGTAACACTCTCTGATATACCCCACACCCCTCACTGTAACACTCTCTGATATACCCCACACACCTCACTGTATTACACACTGATATAGCCCACACCACTCACTGTAACACTCCATGATATACTCCACACCACTCACTGGAACACTGAAATATCTCACACCCCTCACTGTAACAGAAGCAGATACACAACACACCCCTCACTGTAACACTCTCTGATATATCCCACACCCCTCACTATAACACTCTCTGATACAAAACACACCCCTCACTGTAACACTCTCTGTTATAATCCACACCCCTCACTGCATCACGTGCTGATACACCACACACCCCTCACTGTAACACTCTCTGATATACCCCACACCCCTCACTGTAACACTCTCAGATACAACCGCACACCATCACTGTAACACTCTCTGATATACACCACACCCCTCACTGTAACACTCTGATATACCCCACACCCCTCACTGTAACACTCTCAGATACAACCGCACACCATCACTGTAACACTCACTGATATACCCCACACCCCTCACTGTAACACTCTCTGATATAACCCCACACCCCTCACTGTAACACTCTCTGATATACCCCACACCCCTCACTGTAACACTCTCTGTTATACCCCACACCCCTCACTGTAACACTCTCTGATATACCCCACACCCCTCACTGTAACATTCTCTGATACACCCCACACCCCTCACAGTAACACTCTCTGATATAACCCCACACCCCTCACTGTAACACTCTCTGATATACCCCACAGCCCTCACTGTAACACTCTCTGATATACCACACACCCTTCACTGTAACACTCTCTGATATACCCCACACCCCTCACTGTAACACTCTCTGATATACCCCACACCCCTCACTGTAACACTGTCTGTTATACCCCACACCCCTCACTGTAACACTCTCTGATATACCCCACACCCCTCACTGTAACACTCTCTGATATACCCCACACCCCTCACAGTTTAACACTCTCTGATATATCCCACACCCCTCACTGTAACACTCTCTGATATACCCCACACCCCTCACTGTAACACTCTCTGATATACCCCACACCCCTCACTGTAACATTCTCTGATACACCCCACACCCCTCACAGTAACACTCTCTGATATAACCCCACACCCCTCACTGTAACACTCTCTGATATATCCCACACCCCTCACTGTAACACTCTGATATACCCCACAGCCCTCACTGTAACACTCTCTGATATACCACACACCCTTCACTGTAACACTCTCTGATATACCCCACACCCCTCACTGTAACACTCTCTGATATACCCCACACCCCTCACTGTAACACTCTCTGATATACCCCACACCCCTCACTGTAACACTCTCTGATATACCCCACACCCCTCACTGTAACACTCTCTGATATACCCCACACCCCTCACTGTAACACTCTCTGATATACCCCACACCCCTCACTGTAACACTCTCTGATATACACCACACCCCTCACTGTAACACACTCTGATATACCCCACACCCCTCACTGTAACACTCTCTGATATACCCCACACCACTCACTGTAACACTCTCTGATATACCCCACACACCTCACTGTAACACTCTCAGATACACCCCACACCCCTCACTGTAACACTCTCAGATACACCCCACACCCCTCACTGTAACACTGTCTGATACACCCCACACCCCTCACTGTAACACTCTCTGATACACCCCACACCCCTCACTGTAACACTCTCTGATATACCCCACACCCCTCACTGTAACACACTGATATACCCCACACCCCTCACTGTAACACTCTCTGATACACCCCACACCCCTCACTGTAACACTCTCTGATATACCCCAAACCCCTCACTGTAACACACTGATATACCCCACACCCCTCACTGTAACCCTCTCAGATACACCCCACACCCCTCACTGTAACACTCTGATATACCCCACACCCCTCACTGTAACACTCTCTGATATACCCCACACCCCTCACTGTAACACTCTGTGATATACCCCACACCCCTCACTGTAACACTCTCTGATATACCCCACACCCCTCACTGTAACACTCTCAGATATACCCCACACCCCTCACTGTAACACTCTGATATACCCCACACCCCTCACTGTAACACTCTCTGATACACCCCACACCCCTCACTGTAACACTCTCTGATATACCCCACACCCCTCACTGTAACACTCTCTGATATACCCCACACCCCTCACTGTAACACTCTCTGATATATCCCACACCCCTCACTGTAACACTCTCTGATATACCCCACACCCCTCACTGTAACACTCTCTGATATACCCCACACCCCTCACTGTAACATTCTCTGATACACCCCACACCCCTCACAGTAACACTCTCTGATATAACCCCACACCCCTCACTGTAACACTCTCTGATATATCCCACACCCCTCACTGTAACACTCTCTGATATACCCCACACCCCTCACTGTAACACTCTCTGATATACCCCACACCCCTCACTGTAACACTCTCTGATATACCCCACACCCCTCACTGTAACACTCTCTGATATACCCCACACCCCTCACTGTAACACTCTCTGATATACCCCACACCCCTCACTGTAACACTCTCTGATATACACCACACCCCTCACTGTAACACACTCTGATATACCCCACACCCCTCACTGTAACACTCTCAGATACACCCCACACCCCTCACTGTAACACTCTCAGATACACCCCACACCCCTCACTGTAACACTGTCTGATACACCCCACACCCCTCACTGTAACACTCTCTGATACACCCCACACCCCTCACTGTAACACTCTCTGATATACCCCACACCCCTCACTGTAACACACTGATATACCCCACACCCCTCACTGTAACACTCTCTGATACACCCCACACCCCTCACTGTAACACTCTCTGATATACCCCACACCTCTCACTGTAACACACTGATATACCCCACACCCCTCACTGTAACACTCTCAGATACACCCCACACCCCTCACTGTAACACTCTGATATACCCCACACCCCTCACTGTAACACTCTCTGATATACCCCACACCCCTCACTGTAACACTCTGTGATATACCCCACACCCCTCACTGTAACACTCTGATATATCCCACACCCCTCACTGTAACACTCTCTGATATACACCACACCCCTCACTGTAACACTCTGATATACCCCACACTCCTCACTGTAACAGTCTCTGATACACCCCACACCCCTCACTGTAACACTCTGATATACCCCACACCCCTCACTGTAACAGTCTGATATACCCCACACTCCTCACTGTAACAGTCTCTGATACACCCCAGACCCTCACTGTAACACTCTCTGATATACCCCACACCCCTCACTGTAACACTCTCTGATATACCCCACACCCCTCACTGTAACACTCTCTGATACACCCCACACCCCTCTCTCTCATGCATTGACACTTCCTGCGCTGCTTTGTACAAGCCCCTTTCCTTCCCCCTGCTTCTGGTTGATGTTCTTTCTTTGCTTTAAGCACCAATTTATTTTTTCTAGTTAAACTTCAACCACATCGCCTGATTTGATGATTCCCAGTTCTGATAAAGGAAAATATATCGGAACAATGCTCTCATTCCCCAGTTTTTAACTGGTGTCCCATTTTTAGGTACACAAGACCAGTTCAGACCAATACTCTTATTTCCCAGTTTTTAACCAATGTCCCATTTTTAGGTACACAAGACCAGTTCAGACCAATACTCTTATTCCCAGTTTTTAACCAATGTCCCATTTTAAGGTACACAAGACCAGTTTGGACCAGCGTTCTTATTTCCCTGTTTTTAACTGGTGTCCCATTTTAAGGTACACAAGACCAGTTCAGACCAATACTCTTATTCCCAGTTTTTAACTGGTGTCCCATTTTAAGGTACACAAGACCAGTTCGGACCAGTGCTCTTATTCCCAGTTTTTAACTGGTGTCCCATTTTAAGGTACACAAGACCAGTTCAGACCAATACTCTTATTCCCAGTTTTTAACTGGTGTCCCATTTTAAGGTACACAAGACCAGTTCGGACCAGTGCTCTTATTTCCCAGTTTTTAACCAATGTCCCATTTTAAGGTACACAAGACCAGTTCGGACCAGTGCTCTTATTTCCCAGTTTTTAACTGGTGTCCCATTTTAAGGTACGCAAGACCAGTTCAGAGCAGTGCTCTTATTCCCAGTTTTTAACTGGTTTGTCCCATTTTAAGGTACACAAGACCAGTTCGGACCAGTGCTCTTATTTCCCAGTTTTTAACTGGTGTCCCATTTTAAGGTACACAAGACCAGTTCGGACCAGTGCTCTTATTCCCAGTTTTTAACTGGTGTCCCATTTTTAGGTACACAAGACCAGTTCGGACCAGTGCACTTATTCCCAGTTTTTAACTGGTTTGTCCCATTTTAAGGTACACAAGGCCAGTTCGGACCAGCGCTCTTATTCCCAGTTTTTAACCAATGTCCCATTTTTAGGTACACATGACCAGTTCGGACCAGTGCTCTTATTCCCAGTTTTTAACCAATGTCCCATTTTTAGGTACACATGACCAGTTCGGACCAGTGCTCTTATTCCCAGTTTTTAACCAATGTCCCATTTTAAGGTTCACAAGACCAGTTCGGACCAGTGCTCTTATTCCCAGTTTTTAACTGGTTTGTCCCATTTTAAGGTACACAAGACCAGTTCGGACCAATGCTCTCATTCCCCAGTTTCTAACTGGTGTCCCATTTTAAGGTACACAAGACCAGTTCGGACCAGTGCTCTCATTTCCCAGTTTTTACTGTTTTCTCCTTCAGGGAGGGTTTCGAAGAAACCCAAAACTTCCAACCCCTCGTCGCTTCGTAGAAAATTCTAGAAAGGAAGGAGGCTATTTTCGACCTCATCAAGCCAGTGCTGCTCCTTTCGTGTAGCCGTCCATTCTCTTCTCTCGCTCTCTCTCTCTCTCTCTCTCTCTCTCTCTCCCTGCAACTTTCCTTCCTTGGAGCACCCTTCCCTCCATCCTCCTCGTCAAGACCAGCATCAATCTGCGCCCTCGGACTGCTCGTTCCCTCCCTCCGCAGCTCGCTGCGTTCAAATAGCCGACTCTCGTTCCTCGTGACCCCCTTGGCTTTCCTGGCCCACCTCTGCCCACCCCCACCCCCACCCCCACCCCTGGTTCCCTACCCGTCTGCCCTTGGAAACGCTGGGCCTGTTTATTCCACAGCCGCTTTTGTCCGACTGAAAATAAATCTAGATCCGTTGTGTTTTTGAACACCTCTCTCAACCCCCCCTTCCCCTCCCTCTTATCCGCCCAGGGGAAGAGTCTCATCTTCTCCAGTCTAACTGCAATCATCTCCCTCTCTCTCTCGCTGCTGGTCTCACCCACTCCCACTGCCCCTCCACCCCACCACTCTCACCTCTTCTGCCCCCTCCCCTCCCCTCTCCCCCCGCTAAGCCACCCCCCCCCCCCCCCAACCCACCCCCCGAAACTCCGAAGGTCACTTGACCCTCAGTGGGTGTGAAAGGACTCTGCTGACTGCACTTGGCTGCAGCAGAAGGGGAAGGTTGTTTTCGTTACTCGGTCACATGTCACCTCTACCTGCTCTCCCTGTCCCTCTCCCTCTCTCTCACACACATTCCTGCTCTCTCTCTCTCTCTCTCTCTCTCACACATACAAACACATTCCTGCTCTCTGTCTCACACACACTCCTGCTCTCTCTCTCTCACACACACACTCCTGCTCTCTCTCTCACACACACACATTCCTGCTCTCTCTCTCACACACACACATTCCTGCTCTCTCTCTCTCTCACACACACACTCCTGCTCTCTCTCTCTCACACACACACATTCCTGCTCTCTCTCTCACACACACACATTCCTGCTCTCTCTCTCTCTCACACACACACTCCTGCTCTCTCTCTCTCACACACACACATTCCTGCTCTCTCTCTCTCTCACACACACACTCCTGCTCTCTCTCTCTCACACACACACTCCTGCTCTCTCTCTCTCACACACACACATTCCTGCTCTCTCTCTCTCACATGCACATTCCTGCTCTCTCTCATACACATATTCCTGCTCTCTCTCTCTCACACACACACTCCTGCTCTCTCTCTCTCACACACACACTCCTGCTCTCTCTCTCTCACACACACACTCCTGCTCTCTCTCTCACACGCACATTCCTGCTCTCTCTCACATACACACACACTCCTGCTCTCTCTCTCTCTCACACACACTCCTGCTCCCTCTCTCACACACAAATTCCTGCTCTCTCTCACACACACACATTCCTGCTCTCTCTCTCTCACATGCACATTCCTGCTCTCTCTCACACACAAATTCCTGCTCTCTCTCACACACACACATTCCTGCTCTCTCTCTCTCACACACACACATTCCTGCTCTCTCTCTCTCACACACACATTCCTGCACTCTCTCTCTCACACACAAATTCCTGCTCTCTCTCACACACACATTCCGGCTCTCTCTCTCTCACATGCACATTCCTGCTCTCTCTCTCATACACACATTCCTGCTCTCTCTCTCTCTCTCACACACACCTTCCTGCTCTCTCTCTCTCACCCACACATTCCTGCTCTCTCTCTCTCTCTCACACACATTCCTGCTCTCTCTCTCACACACATTCCTGCTCTCTCTCACACACACACATTCCTGCTCTCTCTCTCACACACACACATTCCTGCTCTCTATCATACACACATTCCTGCTCTCTCTCTCTCACACACACACATTCCTGCTCTCTCTCTCACACACACATTCCTGCTCTCTCTCATACACACATTCCTGCTCTCTCTCTCTCACACACACACATTCCTGCTCTCTCTCTCTCACACACACACATTCCTGCTCTCTCTCTCTCTCACATGCACATTCCTGCTCTCTTTCACACACACACATTCCTGCTCTCTCTCTCTCACACACACATTCCTGCTCTCTCTCTCTCACACACACACATTCCTGCTCTCTCTCATACACACATTCCTGCTCTCTCTCTCTCACACACACACATTCCTGCTCTCTCTCTCTCTCACACACACATTCCTGCTCTCTCTCATACACATATTCCTGCTCTCTCTCTCTCACACACACACATTCCTGCTCTCTCTCTCTCACACACACACATTCCTGCTCTCTCTCTCTCTCTCACACACATTCCTGCTCTCTCTCATACACATATTCCTGCTCTCTCTCTCTCACACACACACATTCTTGCTCTCTCTCTCTCACACACACACATTCCTGCTCTCTCTCTCTCTCACACACACATTCCTGCTCTCTCTATCACACACACACATTCCTGCTCTCTCTCACACACACACACATTCCTGCTCTCTCTCTCACACACACATTCCTGCTCTCTCTCTCACACACATTCCTGCTCTCTCTCTCTCACACACACATTCCTGCTCTCTCTCTCACACACACACACATTCCTGCGCTCTCTCTCTCACACACACATTCCTGCTCTCTCTCTCTCGGACACACATTCCTGCTCTCTCTCTCTCTCGCACACACATTCCTGCTCTCTCACACATACAAACACATTCCTGCTCTCTGTCTCACACACATTCCTGCTCTCTCTCTCTCTCACACATACAAACACATTCCTGCGCTCTCTCTCTCACACACACATTCCTGCTCTCTCTCTCTCGGACACACATTCCTGCTCTCTCTCTCTCTCGCACACACATTCCTGCTCTCTCTCACACACACACACTCCTGCTCTCTCTCTCTCACACACACACATTCCTGCTCTCTCTCACACACACATTCCTGCTCTCTCACACATACAAACACATTCCTGCTCTCTGTCTCACACACATTCCTGCTCTCTCTCTCTCTCACACATACAAACACATTCCTGCTCTCTCTCTCTCGGACACACATTCCTGCTCTCTCTCTCACAAACACATTCCTGCTCTCTCTCTCTCACACACACACATACCTGCTCTCTCTCTCTCACACACACACTCCTGCTCTCTCTCTCACACGCACATTCCTGCTCTCTCTCACATACACACACACCCCTGCTCTCTCTCTCTCACACACACACTCCTGCTCTCTCTCTCACACACACACTCCTGCTCTCTCTCTCACACGCACATTCCTGCTCTCTCTCACACACACACACATATCTGCTCTCTCTCTCTCACACACACACTCCTGCTCTCTCTCTCACACACACACTCCTGCTCTCTCTCTCACACACACATTCCTGCTCTCTCTCTCACACACAAATTCCTGCTCTCTCTCACACACACACATTCCTGCTCTCTCTCTCTCACATGCACATACCTGCTCTCTCTCTCTCACACACACATTCCTGCTCTCTCTCTCACACACACATTCCTGCTCTCTCTCTCACACACACACATTCCTGCTCTCTCTCTCTCACACACACATTCCTGCACTCTCTCTCTTACACACAAATTCCTGCTCTCTCTCACACACACACATACCTGCTCTCTCTCTCTAATACATACATTCCTGCTCTCTCTCTCACACACACATTCCTGCTCTCTCTCACACACACACATTCCTGCTCTCTCTCACATGCACATTCCTGCTCTCTCTCACACACACACATTCCTGCTCTCTCTCACACACACATTCCTGCTCTCTCTCTCTCACACACACATTCCTGCTCTCTCTCTCACACACACACATTCCTGCACTCTCTCTCTCACACACAAATTCCTGCTCTCTCTCACACACACACATTCCTGCTCTCTCTCTCTCACACACATTCCTGCTCTCTCTCACACACACACACATTCCTGCTCTCTCTCTCTCACACACACACATTCCTGCTCTCTCTCTCTAATACATACATTCCTGCTCTCTCTCTCACACACACATTCCTGCTCTCTCTCACACACACACATTCCTGCTCTCTCTCACATGCACATTCCTGCTCTCTCTCACACACACACATTCCTGCACTCTCTCTCTCACACACATTCCTGCTCTCTCTCACACACACACATTCTCGCTCTCTCTCACACACACACATTCCTGCTCTCTCTCTCACACACATTCCTGCTCTCTCTCTCTCACACACACATATTCCTGCTCTCTCTCTCTCACACACACACACATTCCTGCTCTCTCTCACACACACACACATTCCTGCTCTCTCTCACACACAGACACATTCCTGCTCTCTCTCACACACACATACATTCCTGCTCTCTCTCACACACACACATTCCTGCTCTCTCTCACACACACACATTCCTGCTCTCTCTCTCACACACACACATTCCTGCTCTCTCTCTCACACACACACACATTCCTGCTCTCTCTCTCTCACACACACATTCCTGCTCTCTCTCTCTCACACACACACATTCCTGCTCTCTCTCTCTCACACACACACATTCCTGCTCTCTCTCTCTCACACACACACATTCCTGCTCTCTCTCTCACACACACACATTCCTGCTCTCTCTCACACACAGATATTCCTGCTCTCTTTCACACACACACATTCCTGCTCTCTCTCTCTCACACACACACATTCCTGCTCTCTCTCTCACACACACATTCCTGCTCTCTCTCTCACACACACATTCCTGCGCTCTCTCTCTCACACACACATTCCTGCTCTCTCTCACACACACACACACATTCCTGCTCTCTCTCTCACACACACATTCCTGCGCTCTCTCTCTCACACACACATTCCTGCTCTCTCTCTCACACACACACATTCCTGCTCTCTCTCTCACACACACACATTCCTGCTCTCTCTCTCACACACACATTCCTGCTCTCTCTCACACACACATTCCTGCTCTCTCTCACACACACATTCCTGCTCTCTCTCTCACACACACATTCCTGCTCTCTCTCTCTCACACACACATTCCTGCTCTCTCACACATACAAACACATTCCTGCTCTCTGTCTCACACACATTCCTGCTCTCTCTCTCTCTCACACATACAAACACATTCCTGCTCTCTGTCTCACACACACATTCCTGCTCTCTCTCTCTCGGACACACATTCCTGCTCTCTCTCTCTCTCGCACACACATTCCTGCTCTCTCACACATACAAACACATTCCTGCTCTCTGTCTCACACACATTCCTGCTCTCTCTCTCTCTCACACATACAAACACATTCCTGCTCTCTCTCTCTCGGACACACATTCCTGCTCTCTCTCTCACAAACACATTCCTGCTCTCTCTCTCTCACACACACACATACCTGCTCTCTCTCTCTCACACACACACTCCTGCTCTCTCTCTCACACGCACATTCCTGCTCTCTCTCACAAACACACACACCCCTGCTCTCTCTCTCTCACACACACACTCCTGCTCTCTCTCTCACACACACACTCCTGCTCTCTCTCTCACACGCACATTCCTGCTCTCTCTCACACACACACACATATCTGCTCTCTCTCTCTCACACACACACTCCTGCTCTCTCTCTCACACACACACTCCTGCTCTCTCTCTCACACGCACATTCCTGCTCTCTCTCACATACACACACACCCCTGCTCTCTCTCTCTCACACACACACTCCTGCTCTCTCTCTCACACACACACTCCTGCTCTCTCTCTCACACACACATTCCTGCTCTCTCTCTCACACACAAATTCCTGCTCTCTCTCACACACACACATTCCTGCTCTCTCTCTCTCACATGCACATACCTGCTCTCTCTCTCTCACACACACATTCCTGCTCTCTCTCTCACACACACACATTCCTGCTCTCTCTCTCACACACACACATTCCTGCTCTCTCTCTCTCACACACACATTCCTGCACTCTCTCTCTCACACACAAATTCCTGCTCTCTCTCACACACACACATTCCTGCTCTCTCTCTCTAATACATACATTCCTGCTCTCTCTCTCTCACACATTCCTGCTCTCTCTCACACACACACATTCCTGCTCTCTCTCTCACACACACATTCCTGCTCTCTCTCACACACACACATTCCTGCTCTCTCTCACATGCACATTCCTGCTCTCTCTCACACACACACATTCCTGCTCTCTCTCACACACACACATTCTCGCTCTCTCTCACACACACACATTCCTGCTCTCTCTCTCTCACACACACATATTCCTGCTCTCTCTCTCTCACACACACACATTCCTGCTCTCTCTCACACACACACACATTCCTGCTCTCTCTCTCTCACACACACATTCCTGCTCTCTCTCACACACACACATTCCTGCTCTCTCTCTCACACACACACATTCCTGCTCTCTCTCTCACACACACACACATTCCTGCTCTCTCTCTCTCACACACACATTCCTGCTCTCTCTCTCTCACACACACACATTCCTGCTCTCTCTCTCTCACACACACACATTCCTGCTCTCTCTCTCTCTCACACACACACATTCCTGCTCTCTCTCTCACACACACACATTCCTGCTCTCTCTCACACACACACATTCCTGCTCTCTCTCTCACACACACGTTCCTGCTCTCCCTCACACACACATTCCTGCTCTGTCTCTCACACACACATTCCTGCTCTCTCTCTCACACACACACATTCCTGCTCTCTCTCTCACAGACATACTCATGCTCTCTCTCTCTAACACATACATTCCTGCTCTCTCTCCCACACACACATTCCTGCTCTCTCTCTCTCACATGCACATTCCTGCTCTCTCTCTCTCTCACACACATTCCTGCTCTCTCTCTCACACACACATTCCTGTTCTCTCTCCCTCACACACACATTCCTGCTCTCTCTCTCTCACACACACATTCCTGCTCTCTCTCTCTAACACATACATTCCTGCTCTCTCTCACACACACACATTCCTGCTCTCTCTCTCACACACACATTCCTGCTCTCTCTCTCACAGACATACTCATGCTCTCTCTCTCTAACACATACATTCCTGCTCTCTCTCCCACACACACATTCCTGCTCTCTCTCTCTCACATGCACATTCCTGCTCTCTCTCTCTCTCACACACATTCCTGCTCTCTCTCTCACACACACATTCCTGTTCTCTCTCCCTCACACACACATTCCTGCTCTCTCTCTCTCACACACACATTCCTGCTCTCTCTCTCTAACACATACATTCCTGCTCTCTCTCACACACACACATTCCTGCTCTCTCTCTCACACACACATTCCTGTTCTCTCTCCCTCACACACACATTCCTGCTCTCTCTCCCTCACACACACATTCCTACTCTCTCTCTCTCACACACACATTCCTTCCCTCTCTCTCACACACATTCCTGCTCTCTCTCTCTCACACACACATTCCTACTCTCTCTCTCTCACACACACATTCCTTCCCTCTCTCTCACACACATTCCTGCTCTCTCTCTCTCACACACACATTCCTGCTCTCTTTCTCTCTCACACACACATTCCTGCTCTCTCTCTCTCACACACACACATTCCTCCTCTCTCTCTCACACACACACATATCTGCTCTCTCTCTCTCACACACACACATCCCTGCTCTCTCTCTCTCTCACACACACTCCTGCTCTCTCTCACGCACACACACATATCTGCTCTCTCTCTCTCACACACGCAAATGCCTGCTCTCTCTCTCTCACATACACACTCCTGCTCTCTCTCTCTCACACGCACATTCCTGCTCTCTCTCACATACACACACATTCCTGCTCTCCCTCTCTCACACACAAATTCCTGCTCTCTCTCACACACACACGTTCCTGCTCTCTCTCTCTCACATGCACATTCCTGCTCTCTCTCTCTCACACACACACACTCATGCTGTCTCTCTCACACACACATTCCTGCACTCTCTCTCTCACACACAAATTCCTGCTCTCTCTCTCACACACAAATTCCTGCTCTCTCTCTCTAATACATACAATCCTGCTCTCTCTCTCACACACACATTCCTGCTCTCTCTCTCTCACACACACACACATTCCTGCTCTCTCTCACACACATTCCTGCTCTCTCTCTCTCTCACACACACATTCTTGCTCTCTCTCACACACATACATTCCTGCTCTCTCTCACACACATTCCTGCTCTCTCTCTCTCTCACACACACATATTCCTGCTCTCTCTCTCTCTCACATGCACATTCCTGCTCTCGCTCACACACACACACATTCCTGCTCTCTCTCTCACACACACACATTCCTGCTCTCTCTATCACACACACACATTCCTGCTCTCTCTATCACACACACACATTCCTGCTCTCTCTCTCACACACACACACATTCCTGCGCTCTCTCTCTCACACACACATTCCTGCTCTCTCTCTCTCGGACACACATTCCTGCTCTCTCTCTCTCTCGCACACACATTCCTGCTCTCTCACACATACAAACACATTCCTGCTCTCTGTCTCACACACATTCCTGCTCTCTCTCTCTCTCACACATACAAACACATTCCTGCTCTCTCTCTCTCACACACACATTCCTGCTCTCTCTCTCTCGGACACACATTCCTGCTCTCTCTCTCTCTCGCACACACATTCCTGCTCTCTCTCACACACACACATTCCTGCTCTCTCTCTCACACACACATTCCTGCTCTCTCTCTCTCGGACACACATTCCTGCTCTCTCTCTCACAAACACATTCCTGCTCTCTCTCTCTCACACACACACATACCTGCTCTCTCTCTCTCACACACACACTCCTGCTCTCTCTCTCACACGCACATTCCTGCTCTCTCTCACAAACACACACACCCCTGCTCTCTCTCTCTCACACACACACTCCTGCTCTCTCTCTCACACACACACTCCTGCTCTCTCTCTCACACGCACATTCCTGCTCTCTCTCACACACACACACATATCTGCTCTCTCTCTCTCACACACACACTCCTGCTCTCTCTCTCACACACACACTCCTGCTCTCTCTCTCACACGCACATTCCTGCTCTCTCTCACATACACACACACCCCTGCTCTCTCTCTCTCACACACACACTCCTGCTCTCTCTCTCACACACACACTCCTGCTCTCTCTCTCACACACACATTCCTGCTCTCTCTCTCACACACAAATTCCTGCTCTTTCTCACACACACACATTCCTGCTCTCTCTCTCTCACATGCACATACCTGCTCTCTCTCTCTCACACACACATTCCTGCTCTCTCTCTCACACACACACATTCCTGCTCTCTCTCTCACACACACACATTCCTGCTCTCTCTCTCTCACACACACATTCCTGCACTCTCTCTCTCACACACAAATTCCTGCTCTCTCTCACACACACACATTCCTGCTCTCTCTCTCTAATACATACATTCCTGCTCTCTCTCTCTCACACATTCCTGCTCTCTCTCACACACACACATTCCTGCTCTCTCTCTCACACACACATTCCTGCTCTCTCTCACACACACACATTCCTGCTCTCTCTCACATGCACATTCCTGCTCTCTCTCACACACACACATTCCTGCTCTCTCTCACACACACACATTCTCGCTCTCTCTCACACACACACATTCCTGCTCTCTCTCTCTCACACACACATATTCCTGCTCTCTCTCTCTCACACACACACACATTCCTGCTCTCTCTCACACACACACACATTCCTGCTCTCTCTCTCTCACACACACATTCCTGCTCTCTCTCACACACACACATTCCTGCTCTCTCTCTCACACACACACATTCCTGCTCTCTCTCTCACACACACACACATTCCTGCTCTCTCTCTCTCACACACACATTCCTGCTCTCTCTCTCTCACACACACACATTCCTGCTCTCTCTCTCTCACACACACACATTCCTGCTCTCTCTCTCTCTCACACACACACATTCCTGCTCTCTCTCTCTCACACACACACATTCCTGCTCTCTCTCTCACACACACACATTCCTGCTCTCTCTCACACACACACATTCCTGCTCTCTCTCTCACACACACGTTCCTGCTCTCCCTCACACACACATTCCTGCTCTGTCTCTCACACACACATTCCTGCTCTCTCTCTCACACACACACATTCCTGCTCTCTCTCTCACAGACATACTCATGCTCTCTCTCTCTAACACATACATTCCTGCTCTCTCTCCCACACACACATTCCTGCTCTCTCTCTCTCACATGCACATTCCTGCTCTCTCTCTCTCTCACACACATTCCTGCTCTCTCTCTCACACACACATTCCTGTTCTCTCTCCCTCACACACACATTCCTGTTCTCTCTCTCTCACACACACATTCCTGCTCTCTCTCTCTAACACATACATTCCTGCTCTCTCTCACACACACACATTCCTGCTCTCTCTCTCACACACACATTCCTGCTCTCTCTCTCACAGACATACTCATGCTCTCTCTCTCTAACACATACATTCCTGCTCTCTCTCCCACACACACATTCCTGCTCTCTCTCTCTCACATGCACATTCCTGCTCTCTCTCTCTCTCACACACATTCCTGCTCTCTCTCTCACACACACATTCCTGTTCTCTCTCCCTCACACACACATTCCTGCTCTCTCTCTCTCACACACACATTCCTGCTCTCTCTCTCTCTAACACATACATTCCTGCTCTCTCTCACACACACACATTCCTGCTCTCTCTCTCACACACACATTCCTGTTCTCTCTCCCTCACACACACATTCCTGCTCTCTCTCCCTCACACACACATTCCTACTCTCTCTCTCTCACACACACATTCCTTCCCTCTCTCTCACACACATTCCTGCTCTCTCTCTCTCACACACACATTCCTACTCTCTCTCTCTCACACACACATTCCTTCCCTCTCTCTCACACACATTCCTGCTCTCTCTCTCTCACACACACATTCCTGCTCTCTTTCTCTCTCTCACACACATTCCTGCTCTCTCTCTCTCACACACACACATTCCTCCTCTCTCTCTCACACACACACATATCTGCTCTCTCTCTCTCACACACACACATCCCTGCTCTCTCTCTCTCTCACACACACTCCTGCTCTCTCTCACGCACACACACATATCTGCTCTCTCTCTCTCACACACGCAAATGCCTGCTCTCTCTCTCTCACATACACACTCCTGCTCTCTCTCTCTCACACGCACATTCCTGCTCTCTCTCACATACACACACATTCCTGCTCTCCCTCTCTCACACACAAATTCCTGCTCTCTCTCACACACACACGTTCCTGCTCTCTCTCTCTCACATGCACATTCCTGCTCTCTCTCTCTCACACACACACACTCATGCTGTCTCTCTCACGCACACATTCCTGCACTCTCTCTCTCACACACAAATTCCTGCTCTCTCTCTCACACACAAATTCCTGCTCTCTCTCTCTAATACATACAATCCTGCTCTCTCTCTCACACACACATTCCTGCTCTCTCTCTCTCACACACACACACATTCCTGCTCTCTCTCACACACATTCCTGCTCTCTCTCTCTCTCACACACACATTCTTGCTCTCTCTCACACACATACATTCCTGCTCTCTCTCACACACATTCCTGCTCTCTCTCTCTCTCACACACACATATTCCTGCTCTCTCTCTCTCTCACATGCACATTCCTGCTCTCGCTCACACACACACACATTCCTGCTCTCTCTCTCACACACACACATTCCTGCTCTCTCTATCACACACACACATTCCTGCTCTCTCTATCACACACACACATTCCTGCTCTCTCTCTCACACACACACACATTCCTGCGCTCTCTCTCTCACACACACATTCCTGCTCTCTCTCTCTCGGACACACATTCCTGCTCTCTCTCTCTCTCGCACACACATTCCTGCTCTCTCACACATACAAACACATTCCTGCTCTCTGTCTCACACACATTCCTGCTCTCTCTCTCTCTCACACATACAAACACATTCCTGCTCTCTCTCTCTCACACACACATTCCTGCTCTCTCTCTCTCGGACACACATTCCTGCTCTCTCTCTCTCTCGCACACACATTCCTGCTCTCTCTCACACACACACATTCCTGCTCTCTCTCTCACACACACATTCCTGCTCTCTCTCTCTCACACACACACATACCTGCTCTCTCTCTCTCACACACACACTCCTGCTCTCTCTCTCACACGCACATTCCTGCTCTCTCTCACATACACACACATTCCTGCTCTCCCTCTCTCACACACACATTCCTGCTCTCTCTCTCTCACATGCACATTCCTGCTCTCTCTCTCTCTCGCACACACATTCCTGCTCTCTCTCACACACACACATTCCTGCTCTCTCTCTCACACACACATTCCTGCTCTCTCTCTCTCACACACACACATACCTGCTCTCTCTCTCTCACACACACACTCCTGCTCTCTCTCTCACACGCACATTCCTGCTCTCTCTCACATACACACACACCCCTGCTCTCTCTCTCTCACACACACACTCCTGCTCTCTCTCTCACACGCACATTCCTGCTCTCTCTCACATACACACACATTCCTGCTCTCCCTCTCTCACACACACATTCCTGCTCTCTCTCTCTCACATGCACATTCCTGCTCTCTCTCTCTCACACACACACACTCATGCTGTCTCTCTCACAGACACATTCCTGCACTCTCTCTCTCACACACAAATTCCTGCTCTCTCTCTCACACACACTCATTCCTGCTCTCTCTCTCTAATACATACATTCCTGCTCTCTCTCTCACACACACATTCCTGCTCTCTCTCACACACACACATTCCTGCTCTCTCTCTCACACACACACATTCTTGCTCTCTCTCTCTCACACACACACTCCTGCTCTCTCTCTCTCACACACACATTCCTGCTCTCTCTCACACACACACATTCCTGCTCTCTCTCTCTCACACACACACATTCTTGCTCTCTCTCTCTCACACACACACATATTCCTGCTCTCTCTCTCTCTCACATGCACATTCCTGCTCTCTCTCACACACACATTCCTGCTCTCTCTCTCTCACACACACATATTCCTGCTCTCTCTCTCACACACACGTTCCTGCTCTCTCTCACACACACATTCCTTCCCTCTCTCTCACACACATTCCTGCTCTCTCCCTCACACACACATTCCTGCTCTGTCTCTCACACACACATTCCTGCTCTGTCTCTCACACACACATTCCTGCTCTGTCTCTCACACACACATTCCTGCTCTCTCTCTCACACACACGTTCCTGCTCTCTCTCTCTCACACACACATTCCTTCCCTCTCTCTCACACACATTCCTGCTCTCTCCCTCACACACACATTCCTGCTCTGTCTCTCACACACACATTCCTGCTCTCTCTCTCACACACACACTCCTGCTCTCTCTCTCACACACACACATTCCTGCTCTCTCTCTCACACACACATTCCTGCTCTCTCTCTCACACACACATTCCTGCTCTGTCTCTCACACACACATTCCTGCTCTCTCTCTCTCACACACACCTTCCTGCTCTCTCTCTCACAGACACACTCATGCTCTCTCTCTCTAACACACACCTTCCTGCTCTCTCTCACAGACACACTCATGCTCTCTCTCTCTAACACATACATTCCTGCTCTCTCTCACACACACACATTCCTGCTCTCTCTCTCACATGCACATTCCTGCTCTCTCTCTCTCTCACACACATTCCTGCTCTCTCTCTCACACACACATTCCTGTTCTCTCTCCTTCACACACACATTCCTGCTCTCTCTCTCTCACACACACATTCCTGCTCTCTCTCTCTCACACACACACATACCTGCTCTCTCTCTCTCACACACACACTCCTGCTCTCTCTCTCACACGCACATTCCTGCTCTCTCTCACATACACACACACCCCTGCTCTCTCTCTCTCACACACACACTCCTGCTCTCTCTCTCACACGCACATTCCTGCTCTCTCTCACATACACACACATTCCTGCTCTCCCTCTCTCACACACAAATTCCTGCTCTCTCTCACACACACATTCCTGCTCTCTCTCTCTCACACACACATTCCTGCTCTCTCTCACATGCACATTCCTGCTCTCTCTCACACACACATTCCTGCTCTTTCTCACACACACACATTCATGCTCTCTCTCTCTCACACACACACATTCCTGCTCTCTCTCTCACACACACACATTCTCGCTCTCTCTCACACACACACATTCCTGCTCTCTCTCACACACACACACATTCCTGCTCTCTCTCACACACACATTCCTGCTCTCTCTCTCACACACACACACATTCCTGCTCTCTCACACACACACATTCCTGCTCTCTCTCACACACACATTCCTGCTCTCCCTCTCACACACACGTTCCTGCTCTCTCTCACACACACATTCCTTCCCTCTCTCTCACACACATTCCTGCTCTCTCCCTCACACACACATTCCTGCTCTGTCTCTCACACACACATTCCTGCTCTCTCTCTCACACACACACATTCCTGCTCTCTCTCTCTCACACACACATTCCTGCTCTCTCTCTCACACACACACATTCCTGCTCTCTCTCTCTCACACACACATTCCTGCTCTCTCTCTCACACACACATTCCTGCTCTCTCTCTCTCTCTCTCACAGACACACTCATGCTCTCTCTCTCTAACACATACATTCCTGCTCTCTCTCTCACACACATATTCCTGTTCTCTCTCTCTCACATGCACATTCCTGCTCTCTCTCTCTCACACACATTCCTGCTCTCTCTCTCTCACACACACATTCCTGCTCTCTCTCTCTCTCTCTCACAGACACACTCATGCTCTCTCTCTCTAACACATACATTCCTGCTCTCCCTCTCACACACATATTCCTGTTCTCTCTCTCTCACATGCACATTCCTGCTCTCTCTCTCTCACACACATTCCTGCTCTCTCTCTCTCTCACACACATTCCTGCTCTCTCTCACACACACACATTCCTGTTCTCTCTCCCTCACACACACATTCCTGCTCTCTCTCTCTCTCACACACATTCCTGCTCTCTCTCTCTCACACACACACACATTCCTGCTCTCTCTCTCTCACACACACACACGTTCCTGCTCTCTCTCCTTCACACACACATTCCTGCTCTCTCTCTCTCACACACACATTCCTGCTCTCTCTCTCTCACACACACATTCCTTCCCTCTCTCTCACACACATATTCCTGTTCTCTCTCTCACACACACACATTCCTGCTCTCTCTCCCTCACACACACATCCCTGCTCTCTCTCTCACACACACATTCCTGCTCTCTCTCACACATATACATTCCTGCTCTCTCTCATACACACACATTCCTGCTCTCTCTCTCGCACATACATTACTGCTCTTTCTCCCTCACACACATTCCTGCTCTCTCTCTCACACACACATTCCTGCTCTCTCTCTCACACACACACATTTCTGCTCTCTCTCACACACACACACATTCCTGCTCTCTCTCCCTCACACACACATTCCTGCTCTCTCTCTCACACACGCAAATTCCTGCTCTCTCTCACACACACACACTCCTGCTCTCTCTCTCTCACACACACATCCGTGCTCTCTCTCTCTCACACACAAATTCCTGCTCTCTCTCACACACACACTTTCCTGCTCTCTCTCTTTCACATGCACATTCCTGTTTTCTCTCTCTCGCACACACATTCCTGCCCTCTCTCTCTAACACATAGATTCCTGCTCTCTCTCTCACACACACATTCCTGCCCTCTCTCTCTCTCACACACATTCCTGCTCTCTCTCACACACACATTCCTGCTCTCTCTCTCACACACATTCCTGCTCTCTCTCATACACACATTCCTGCTCTCTCTCTCACATTCACATTCCAGCTCTCTTTCACACACACATTTCTGCTCTCTCTCACACACACACACTCCTGCTCTCTCTCTCTCACACACACATCCGTGCTCTCTCTCTCTCACACACAAATTCCTGCTCTCTCTCACACACACACTCCTGCTCTCTCTCACACACACACACATTTCTGCTCTCTCTCTCTCACACACACACATTCCTGCTCTCTCTCTCTCACACACACACATTCCTGCTCTCTCTCTCTCACACACACACATTCCTGCTCTCTCTCTCACACACACACATTCCTGCTCTCTCTCTCTCACACACACACATTCCTGCTCTCTCTCTCACACACACACATTCCTGCTCTCTCTCACACACACACATTCCTGCTCTCTCTCTCACACACACACATTCCTGCTCTCTCTCTCACACACACATTCCTGCTCTCTCTCTCACACACACATTCCTGCTCTCTCTCACACACACACATTCCTGCTCTCTCTCACACACACATTCCTGCTCTCTCTCTCACACACACATTCCTGCTCTCTCTCACACACACACATTCCTGCTCTCTCTCTCTCACACACACACATTCCTGCTCTCTCTCACACACACACATTCTTGCTCTCTCACACATACACACATACCTGCTCTCTCTCTCTCTCTCTCACACACACGTTCCTGCTCTCTCTCTCACACACACACATTCCTGCTCTCTCTCACACACACAAATTCCTGCTTTCTCTCTCACACACATTCCTGCTCTCTCTCTCTCTCACACACACATTCCTGCTCTCTCTCTCTCACACACA
Organism: Isurus oxyrinchus; assembly: GCA_026770705.1. NCBI lineage: Eukaryota > Metazoa > Chordata > Chondrichthyes > Lamniformes > Lamnidae > Isurus > Isurus oxyrinchus. The sequence goes on from JANJGN010002461.1 coordinate 46,824, forward strand.
CACATTCCTGCTCTCTCTCACACACACATTCCTGCTCTCTCTCACACACACACATTCCTGCACTCTCTCACACACACATTCCTGCTCTCTCTCTCTCTCACACACACATTCCTGCACTCTCTCACACACACATTCCTGCTCTCTCTCTCACACACACATTCCTGCTCTCTCTCACACACACACATTCCTGCACTCTCTCTCTCACACACACACATTCCCACTCTCTCTCTCTCTCTCACGCACACCTTCCTGCTCTCTCTCTCTCTCACACACACATTCCTGCTCTTTCTCACACACACACACATTCCTGCTCTCTCTCTCACACACACATTCCTGCACTCTCTCTCTCACACACACATTCCTGCTCTCTCTCACACACACATTCCTGTTCTCTCTCCCTCACACACACACTCCTGCTCTCTCTCTCTCACACACACATTCCTTCCCTCTCTCTCACACACACACACACTCCTGCTCTCTCTCTCTCACACACACATTCCTTCCCTCTCTCTCTCTCTCTCACACACACTCCTGCTCTCTCTCTCTCACACACACTCCTGCTCTCTCTCACACACACACACATATCTGCTCTCTCTCTCTCTCACACACACACATACCTGCTCTCTCTCTCTCTCACACACACATACCTGCTCTCTCTCTCTCACACACACACTCCTGCTCTCTCTCTCTCACACACACACTCCTGCTCTCTCTCTCTCACACACACACTCCTGCTCTCTCTCTCACACGCACATTCTTGCTCTCTCTCACATACACACACACTCCTGCTCTCTCTCTCTCACACACACACTCCTGCTCTCTCTCTCACACGCACATTCCTGCTCTCTCTCTCTCTCACACACACACATTCCTGCTCTCTCTCTCACACACACACATTCCTGCTCTCTCTCTCTCACACACACACATTCCTGCTCTCTCTCTCTCACACACACATTCCTGCTCTCTCTCACACACACACATTCCTGCTCTCTCACACACACACATTCCTGCTCTCTCTCTCTCACACACACACATTCCTGCTCTCTCTCACACACACACATTCCTGCTCTCTCTCTCACACACACACATTCCTGCTCTCTCTCTCACACACACACATTCCTGCTCTCTCTCACACACACACATTCTTGCTCTCTCTCTCTCACACACACACATTCCTGCTCTCTCTCACACACACACATTCCTGCTCTCTCTCTCTCACACACACACATACCTGCTCTCTCTCACACACACACATTCCTGCTCTCTCTCTCACACACACACATTCCTGCTCTCTCTCTCTCACACACACATTCCTGCTCTCTCTCTCTCTCACACACACACATTCCTGCTCTCTCTCACACACACACATTCCTGCTCTCTCTCACACACACACATTCCTGCTCTCTCTCACACACACACATTCCTGCTCTCTCTCTCACACACACACATTCCTGCTCTCTCTCACACACACAAATTCCTGCTTTCTCTCTCACACACATTCCTGCTCTCTCTCTCTCTCACACACACATTCCTGCTCTCTCTCTCTCTCACATGCACATTCATGCTCTCTCTCACACACACATTCCTGCTCTCTCTCTCTCTCTCACACATACACATTCCCGCTCTTTCTCACACACACACACATTCCTGCTCTCTCTCACACACACATTCCTGCTCTCTCTCTCACACACACACACATTCCTGCTCTCTCTCTCTCTCACACATACACATTCCCGCTCTTTCTCACACACACACACATTCCTGCTCTCTCTCACACACACATTCCTGCTCTCTCACACACACACATTCCCACTCTCTCTCTCTCTCTCACACACCTTCCTGCTCTCTCTCTCTCACGCACACCTTCCTGCTCTCTCTCTCTCACACACACATTCCTGCTCTTTCTCACACACACACACATTCCTGCTCTCTCTCTCACACACACATTCCTGCTCTCTCTCTCTCACACACACACATTCCTGCTCTCTCTCTCTCACACACACACATCCCTGCTCTCTCTCTCTCTCACATGCACATTCCTGCTCTCTCTCACACACACACATTCCTGCTCTCTCTCATACACACATTCCTGCTCTCTCTCTCACACACACATTCCTGCTCTCTCACACACACACCTTCCTGCTCTCTCTCTCTCACACACACATTCCTGCTCTCTCTCACACACACCTTCCTGCTCTCTCTCTCTCACACACACATTCCTGCTCTCTCTCACACATACACACATTCCTGTTCTCTCTCCCTCACACACACACTCCTGCTCTCTCTCTCTCACACACACATTCCTTCCCTCTCTCTCACACACACACACACTCCTGCTCTCTCTCTCTCACACACACACACATATCTGCTCTCTCTCACACACACACACATACCTGCTCTCTCTCTCTCTCACACACACACATACCTGCTCTCTCTCTCTCTCACACACACATACCTGCTCTCTCTCTCTCACACACACACACTCCTGCTCTCTCTCTCTCTCACACACACACTCCTGCTCTCTCTCTCTCACACACACACTCCTGCTCTCTCTCTCACACGCACATTCCTGCTCTCTCTCACATACACACACACTCCTGCTCTCTCTCTCTCACACACACACTCCTGCTCTCTCTCTCACACGCACATTCCTGCTCTCTCTCTCACACACACATTCCTGCTCTCTCTCACACACACACGTTCCTGCTCTCTCTCTCACACGCACATTCCTGCTCTCTCTCTCACACACAAATTCCTGCTCTCTCTCACACACACACATTCCTGCTCTCTCTCTCTCACACACACACTCATGCTGTCTCTCTCACACACACATTCCTGCACTCTCTCTCTCACACACAAATTCCTGCTCTCTCTCACACACACACATTCCTGCTCTCTCTCTCTAATACATACATTCCTGCTCTCTCTCTCACACACACATTCCTGCTCTCTCTCACACACACACATTCCTGCTCTCTCTCTCACACACACACATTCCTGCTCTCTCTCTCACACACACATTCCTGCTCTCTCTCACACACACACATTCCTGCTCTCTCTCTCACACACACATACACATTCCTGCTCTCTCTCTCTCACACACACATTCCTGCACTCTCTCACACACACACATTCCTGCTCTCTCTCTCACACACACACATTCCTGCTCTCTCTCACATGCACATTCCTGCTCTCTCTCATACACACATTCCTGCTCTCTCTCTCTCACACACACACATTCTCGCTCTCTCTCACACACACACATTCCTGCTCTCTCTCTCACACACATTCCTGCTCTCTCTCTCACACACACATTCCTGCACTCTCTCTCTCACACACACACATTCCTGCTCTCTCTCACACACACACATTCCTGCTCTCTCTCTCACACACATTCCTGCTCTCTCTCACACACACACACATTCCTGCTCTCTCTCTCTCACACACACACACACATTCCTGCTCTCTCTCTCTCTCACACACACATTCCTGCTCTCTCTCACACACACACATTCCTGCACTCTCTCTCTCACACACACACATTCCTGCTCTCTCTCACACACACACATTCCTGCTCTCTCTCTCTCACACACACATTCCTGCTCTCTCTCACACACACACACATTCCTGCTCTCTCTCTCACACACACATTCCTGCTCTCTCTCTCACACACACACATTCCTGCTCTCTCTCTCTCTCACACACACACATTCCTGCTCTCTCTCTCTCTCACACACACATTCCTGCTCTCTCTCTCTCACACACACACATTCCTGCCCTCTCTCACACACACACATTCCTGCTCTCTCTCTCACACACACGTTCCTGCTCTCTCTCACACACACACATATTCCTGCTCTCTTTCACACACACACGTTCCTGCTCTCTCTCACACACACACATTCCTGCTCTCTCTCTCACACACACGTTCCTGCTCTCTCACACACACATTCCTTCCGTCTCTCTCACACACATTCCTGCTCTCTCCCTCACACACACATTCCTGCTCTGTCTCTCACACACACATTCCTGCTCTCTCTCTCACACACACACATTCCTGCTCTCTCTCTCACAGATATACTCATGCTCTCTCTCTCTAACACATACATTCCTGCTCTCTCTCCCACACACACATTCCTGCTCTCTCTCTCTCACATGCACATTCCTGCTCTCTCTCTCTCACACACACATTCCTGCTCTCTCTCTCTCACACACACATTCCTGCTCTCTCTCTCTCACACACACATTCCTTCCCTCTCTCTCACACACATTCCTGTTCACTCTCTCACACACACATTCCTGCTCTCTCTCTCTCACACACACATTCCTGCTCTCTCTCTCTCTCTCACACACATTCCTGCTCTCTCTCTCTCACACACACACATTCCTCCTCTCTCTCTCACACACACACATATCTGCTCTCTCTCTCTCACACACACACCCCTGCTCTCTCTCTCTCTCACACACACTCCTGCTCTCTCTCACGCACACACACATATCTGCTCTCTCTCTCTCACACACGCAAATGCCTGCTCTCTCTCTCTCACACACACACTCCTGCTCTCTCTCTCTCACACGCACATTCCTGCTCTCTCTCACATACACACACATTCCTGCTCTCCCTCTCTCACACACAAATTCCTGCTCTCTCTCACACACACACATTCCTGCTCTCTCTCTCTCACATGCACATTCCTGCTCTCTCTCTCTCACACACACACACTCATGCTGTCTCTCTCACACACACATTCCTGCACTCTCTCTCTCACACACAAATTCCTGCTCTCTCTCTCACACACAAATTCCTGCTCTCTCTCTCTAATACATACGTTCCTGCTCTCTCTCTCACACACACATTCCTGCTCTCTCTCTCACACACACATTCCTGCTCTCTCTCTCACATGCACGTTCCTGCTCTCTCTCATACACACATTCCTGCTCTCTCTCTCACACACATTCCTGCTCTCTCTCTCTCTCACACACACATTCTTGCTCTCTCTCACACACACATTCCTGCTCTCTCTCTCACACACATTCCTGCCCTCTCTCTCTCTCACACACACATATTCCTGCTCTCTCTCTCTCTCACATACACATTCCTGCTCTCGCTCACACACACATTCCTCTCTCTCTCTCTCACACACACACATTCCTGCTCTCTCTCTCTCTCACACACACATATTCCTGCTCTCTCTCTCTCTCACACACACATTCCTGCTCTCTCTCTCTCTCACACACACATTCTTGCTCTCTCTCACACACACATTCCTGCTCTCTCTCTCACACACATTCCTGCCCTCTCTCTCTCTCACACACACATATTCCTGCTCTCTCTCTCTCTCACATGCACATTCCTGCTCTCGCTCACACACACATTCCTCTCTCTCTCTCTCACACACACACACATTCCTGCTCTCTCTCTCTCTCACACACACATATTCCTGCTCTCTCTCTCTCTCACATGCACATTCCTGCTCTCGCTCACACACACATTCCTCTCTCTCTCTCTCACACACACACATTCCTGCTCTCTCTCACACACACACACATTCCTGCTCTCTCTCACACACACACACATTCCTGCTCTCTCACACATACAAACACATTCCTGCGCTCTCTCTCTCACACACACATTCCTGCTCTCTCTCTCTCACACACACATTCCTGCTCTCTCTCTCTCGGACACACATTCCTGCTCTCTCACACATACAAACACATTCCTGCTCTCTGTCTCACACACATTCCTGCTCTCTCTCTCTCTCACACATACAAACACATTCCTGCTCTCTCTCTCTCACACACACATTCCTGCTCTCTCTCTCTCTCTCTCACACATACAAACACATTCCTGCTCTCTCTCTCTCACACACACATTCCTGCTCTCTCTCTCTCACATACACACACATTCCTGCTCTCCCTCTCTCACACACAAATTCCTGCTCTCTCTCTCTCACACACACATTCCTGCTCTCTCTCTCTCACATGCACATTCCTGCTCTCTCTCTCTCACACACAAATTCCTGCTCTCTCTCTCACACACACACATTCCTGCTCTCTCTCTCTAATACATACATTCCTGCTCTCTCTCTCTCACACACACACATTCCTGCTCTCTCTCTCACACACATTCTTGCTCTCTCTCACACACACACATTCCTGCTCTCTCTCTCACACACATTCCTGCTCTCTCTCTCTCACACACACACACATTCCTGCTCTCTCTCTCTCTCACACACACACATATTCCTGCTCTCTCTCTCTCTCACATGCACATTCCTGCTCTCTCTCACACACACATTCCTGCTCTCTCTCTCACACACATTCCTGCTCTCTCCCTCACACACACATTCCTGCTCTGTCTCTCACACACACATTCCTGCTCTGTCTCTCACACACACATTCCTGCTCTCTCCCTCACACACACATTCCTGCTCTGTCTCTCACACACACATTCCTGCTCTCTCTCTCACATACACACATTCCTGCTCTGTCTCTCACAGACACACTCATGCTCTCTCTCTCACACACACACATTCCTGCTCTCTCTCTCACACACACACACATTCCTGCTCTCTCTCTCACACACACATTCCTGTTCTCTCTCCTTCACACACACATTCCTGCTCTCTCTCTCTCACACACACATTCCTGCTCTCTCTCTCTCACACACACATTCCTGCTCTCTCTCTCTCACACACACATTCCTGCTCTCTCTCTCACACACACACACATTCCTGCTCTCTCTCGCACACACATTTCTGCTCTCTCTCACACACACACACATTCCTGCTCTCTCTCTCACACACACACACATTCCTGCTCTCTCTCACACACACATTCCTGCTCTCTCTCTCACACATGCAAATTCCTGCTCTCTCTCACACACACACACTCCTGCTCTCTCTCTCTCACACACACATCCGTGCTCTCTCTCTCTCACACACAAATTCCTGCTCTCTCTCACACACACACTTTCCTGCTCTCTCTCTTTCACATGCACATTCCTGTTTTCTCTCTCTCGCACACACATTCCTGCTCTCTCTCTCTAACACATAGATTCCTGCTCTCTCTCTCACACACACATTCCTGCCCTCTCTCTCTCTCACACACATTCCTGCTCTCTCTCTCTCACACACATTCCTGCCCTCTCTCTCTAACACATAGATTCCTGCTCTCTCTCTCACACACACATTCCTGCCCTCTCTCTCTCACACACACATTCCTGCCCTCTCTCTCTCACACACACATTCCTGCCCTCTCTCTCTCTCACATGCACAGTCCTGCTCTCTCTCATACACACAGTCCTGCTCTCTCTCATACACACATTCCTGCTCTCTCTCTCACACACATTTCTGCTCTCTCTCTCTCACACACACACACATTACTGCTCTCTCTCTCTCACACATACATTCCTGCTCTCTCTCTCTCACACACACACATTCCTGCTCTCTCTCTCACACACACATTCCTGCTCTCTCTCTCTCACATACACACATTCCTGCTCTCTCTCTCACACACACACATTCCTGCTCTCTCTCTCTCACACACACACATTCCTGCTCTCTCTCACACACACACACATTCCTGCTCTCTCTCACATACACACACACATTCCTGCTCTCTCTCACACACACACACATTCCTGCTCTCTCTCACATACACACACACGTTCCTGCTCTCTCTCACACACACACACACATTCCTGCTCTCTCTCTCTCACACACACACATTCCTGCTCTCTCTCACACACACACACATTCCTGCTCTCTCTCTCACACACACACATTCCTGCTCTCTCTCTCACACACACATTCCTGCTCTCTCTCTCACACACACACATTCCTGCTCTCTCTCACACACACACATTCCTGCTCTCTCTCTCTCACACACACACATTCCTGCTCTCTCTCACACACACACATTCCTGCTCTCTCTCTCTCACACACACACATTCCTGCTCTCTCTCACACACACACATTCTTGCTCTCTCACACATACACACATACCTGCTCTCTCTCTCTCTCTCTCACACACACGTTCCTGCTCTCTCTCTCACACACACAAATTCCTGCTCTCTCTCTCACACACATTCCTGCTCTCTCTCTCTCTCACACACACATTCCTGCTCTCTCTCTCTCTCACATGCACATTCCTGCTCTCTCTCTCTCACATGCACATTCCTGCTCTCTCTCACACACACATTCCTGCTCTCTCTCTCTCTCACACATACACATTCCTGCTCTTTCTCACACACACACACATTCCTGTTCTCTCTCTCTCTCTCACACACACACATTCCTGCTCTCTCTCTCTCTCTCACACACATTCCTGCTCTCTCTCTCTCTCTCACACACACATTCCTGCTCTCTCTCACACACACCTTCCTGCTCTCTCTCTCACAAACACCTTCCTGCTCTCTCTCTCACACACACACACATTCCTGCTCTCTCTCTCTCACACACACCTTCCTGCTCTCTCTCTCACACACACATTCCTGCTCTCTCTCTCACACACACATTCCTGCTCTCTCTCTCACACACACATTCCTGCTCTCTCTCTCACACACACATTCCTGCGCTCTCTCTCTCACACACACATTCCTGCTCTCTCTCACACACACACACACATTCCTGCTCTCTCTCTCACACACACATTCCTGCGCTCTCTCTCTCACACACACATTCCTGCTCTCTCTCTCACACACACACATTCCTGCTCTCTCTCTCACACACACACATTCCTGCTCTCTCTCTCACACACACATTCCTGCTCTCTCTCACACACACATTCCTGCTCTCTCTCACACACACATTCCTGCTCTCTCTCTCACACACACATTCCTGCTCTCTCTCTCTCACACACACATTCCTGCTCTCTCACACATACAAACACATTCCTGCTCTCTGTCTCACACACATTCCTGCTCTCTCTCTCTCTCACACATACAAACACATTCCTGCTCTCTGTCTCACACACACATTCCTGCTCTCTCTCTCTCGGACACACATTCCTGCTCTCTCTCTCACACACACATTCCTGCTCTCTCTCTCTCACACACATTCCTGCTCTCTCTCTCTCACACATACACATTCCTGCTCTCTCTCCTTCACACACACCTTCCTGCTCTCTCTCACACACACACATTCCTGCTCTCTCCCTCACACACACACATTCCTGCTCTCTCTCTCTCACACACACATTCCTGCTCTCTCTCTCTCACACATACACATTCCTGCTCTCTCTCCTTCACACACACCTTCCTGCTCTCTCTCACACACACACATTCCTGCTCTCTCCCTCACACACACACATTCCTGCTCTCTCTCTCTCACACACACATTCCTGCTCTCTCCCTCACACACACACATTCCTGCTCTCTCTCTCTCACACACACATTCCTGCTCTCTCTCTCACACACACACATTCCTGCTCTCTCTCTCACACACACCTTCCTGCTCTCTCTCTCTCACACATACATTCCTGCTCTCTCTCACACACACACATTCCTGCTCTCTCTCTCACACACACATTCCTGCTCTCTCTCTCTCACACACACATTCCTGCTCTCTCTCACACACACATTCCTGCTCTCTCTCTCTCACACACACATTCCTGCTCTCTCTCTCACACACACATTCCTGCTCTCTCTCTCTCACACACACATACCTGCTCTCTCTCTCTCTCTCTCACACACACATACCTGCTCTCTCTCTCTCTCTCTCACACACACACATACCTGCTCTCTCTCACACACATACATGTCTGCTCTCTCTCTCTCTCACGCGCGCATATTCCTGCTCTCTCACATACATATTTCTGCTCTGTCTCTCTCACACGCACATACCTGCTCTCTCTCACTCACACACATTCCTGCTCTCTCTCACACACATTTGTGCTCTCTCTCTCTCTCACACGCACATTCCAGCTCTTTCTCTCTCTCACACACACATTCCTGCTCTCTCTCTCACACACACATTCCTGCTCTCTCTCACACACACACACATTCCTGCTCTCTCTCTCACACATACAAACACATTCCTGCTCTCTCTCTCTCTCACACGCATTCCTGCTCTCTCTCTCTTTCTCACACACACACATATCTGCTTTCTCTCTCTCTCATGCGAGCACATTCCTGCTCTCTCACACACACATTCCTGCTCTCTCACACACACACATTCCTGCTCTCTCACACACACATTCCTGCTCTCTCTCACACACATTTGTGCTCTCTCTCTCTCTCACACGCACATTCCAGCTCTCTCTCTCTCTCACACACACATTCCTGCTCTCTCTCTCACACACACATTCCTGCTCTCTCTCTCTCACACGCACATTCCAGCTCTCTCTCTCTCTCACACACACATTCCTGCTCTCTCTCTCTCACACACACATTCCTGCTCTCTCACACACACACACACATTCCTGCTCTCTCTCTCACACACATTCCTGCTCTCTCTCTCTCACACACACACACATTCCTGCTCTCTCTCTCACACACACATTCCTGTTCTCTCTCCCTCACACACACATTCCTGCTCTCTCTCTCACGCACACATTCCTGCTCTCTCTCTCTCTCACACATTCCTGCTCTCTCTCTCTCACGCACACATTCCTGCTCTCTCTCTCTCTCACACACATTCCTGCTCTCTCTCTCACACACACACACATTCCTGCTCTCTCTCACACACACACATTCCTGCTCTCTCTCTCACACACACACATTCCTGCTCTCTCTCACACACACATTCCTGCTCTCTCTTTCACACACACATTCCTGCTCTCTCTCACACACACACATTCCTGCTCTCTCTCTCACACACACACATTCCTGCTCTCTCTCTCACACATACACATTCCTGCTCTCTCTCTCTCACACACACACACATTCCTGCTCTCTCTCACACATACACATTCCTGCTCTCTCTCTCTCACACACACACACATTCCTGCTCTCTCTCTCACACACACACATTCCTGCTCTCTCTCTCACACACACACATTCCTGCTCTCTCTCACACACACATTCCTGCTCTCTCTCTCACATACACATTCCTGCTCTCTCTCTCTCACACACACGTTCCTGCTCTCTCTCTCACACACACACATTCCTGCTCTCTCTCTCACACATACACATTCCTGCTCTCTCTCTCTCACACACACATTCCTGCTCTCTCTCTCACACACACATTCCTGCTCTCTCTCTCACTCACACACATTCATGCTCTCTCTCTTTTGCACACACATTCCTGCTCTCTCTTTCTCTTTCCCACACACATATTCCTGTTCTCTCTCTCTCACACACACCTTCCTGCTCTTTCTCTCTCTCTCTCAAACACACACATATTCCTGCTCCCTCTGTCTCACATTTTTGCCCTCTCTCTCCCTCTCTGTCTTTCTGCCTCTCATTCTCTCTCTCTGTCTCACACACACGTTCCTGCTCTCTCTCTCTCTCACACACACATGCATTCCTGCTCTCTCTCTCTCTTGTTCTCTCTCTCTCTTTCACACACAGATTCCTGGTCTCTCTCTGTCTCTCTCTCTTTCTTTCTCTCTCTCTCTCTCAGAGATTCATTGTTTTGCGGGTCACTGTGTCCTCATTATGCTTAGCCGATCGTTGCTGGGAATATTCTGGAACTCGGACTGTTTAACAGTCCCATCACGTTGCTCTGAGATTTTCTCCCTTTCAGCTCTCTGCATCACCACCACCAGAGAGAGAGAGAGAGAAACAGACAGAGAGAGACAGAGAGAGAGAGACAGGGAGAGAGAGACAGAGAGAGAGAGACAGAGAGACAGAGAGAGAGAGACAGGGAGAGAGAGACAGAGAGAGAGAGACAGAGAGAGGGAGAGACAGAGACTGGACCATGTTGCTCAGTAACTGGGTCACAGTCCCACATAAGTCCTTTTCAAAGGGGTCTCTGATTGTGACATCTTCACTTAACAGGGGATCCCCGACAGAGAGGCTCTTTCCTTAAAAGAGGGTCCCTGATGGAGTAACTTCCTCTTTAAAAGGGGTCCCTGACAGAGAGAGACTCCCTCTTTAAAAGGGGGTCACTGACAGAGAGAGACTCCCTCTTTAAAAGGGGGTCCCTGACAGAGAGAGACTCCCTCTTTAAAAGGGGGTCACTGACAGAGAGAGACTCCCTCTTTAAAAGGGGGTCCCTGACAGAGAGAGACTCCCTCTTTAAAAGGGGGTCCCTGACCGAGAGAGACTCCCTCTTTAAAAGGGGGTTCCTGACAGAGAGACTCCCTCTTTAAAAGGGGGTCCCTGACAGAGAGAGACTCCCTCTTTAAAAGGGGGTCCCTGATAGAGAGAGACTCTCTCTTTAAAAGGGGGTCACTGACAGAGAGAGACTCCCTCTTTAAAAGGGGGTCACTGACAGAGAGAGACTCCCTCTTTAAAAGGGGGTCACTGACAGAGAGAGACTCCCTCTTTAAAAGGGGGTCACTGACAGAGAGAGACTCCCTCTTTAAAAGGGGGTCCCTGACGGAGAGACTCCCTCTTTAAAAGAGGGTCCCTGACGGAGAGAGACTCCCTCTTTAAAAGGGGTCCCTGACGGGGAGACTCCCTCTTTAAAAGGGGTCCCTGACGGGGAGACTCCCTCTTTAAAAGGGGGTCCCTGACGGGGAGACTCCCTCTTTAAAAGGGGTCCCTGACAGGGAGACTCCCTCTTTAAAAGGGGTCCCTGACGGGGAGAGACTCCCTCTTTAAAAGGGGTCCCTGACGGGGAGACTAACCCTTCACTGCTGAGATGTTGTTCTGTGCGTTTCTTCTCCCTCAATCCTCATCTCAAGAGGAGGTGGTTAGGGTGGGGTGAGGGTGTCTGGCCCTGCTGCTCAGGAATCTTTCCCACCCATTGCTTATCGGCTGTGGAAGGCATCATACCAGCTTCATTTGAGTCTTCCCCGAGGGCTGGGTGCCCCCACTCGCAGGAGAAACCCTTGCCGGCAGCGGTGGGGCAGGGGGGTGGTGGGAAGATCAGTGGAAGGGGATGTGAGCCTCCCTGCAGGGATCGCTTGGGGGATCTGGTGAGGGAATCACTCCGAAGGGGATCCTTTGGGCGAGACTCTCTCCCTTCGCCTCCCCCCACCTCGGGTCCCAGATCGGCCCCCAGCGCAGCCCCCCCCCCCCCCCACAACACCTCTCCCTCTTCCCCTCCCTCCCTCCCCTGGTCCCTGCCAAGGAACTCAGTCAGGCTCATCCGCTGTGGAAGCCCTCATCCACATCGTGTTTGCCCCCCAGGCCTGACCGCTCCAGCCCGGACCCCCCGGCTGCTCTCCTGCACTCCGCCCTCAGGAATCGTCGGCCCATCCGAAACTCCGCTGCCCCACCCCACCCCACCCCCCTCCACACCCCCTCCCCCAGACGTCCGAACTCACCCCCTTCTCTCAACACCCGCCCCACCCTCGTCCTCGTCGACCTACACTGGCTCCCGGTCCGGCAAGTGCGCCAACTTTACAGCCCTCACACTCGTTTCCCAATCCCTCCGCGGCCTCACTGACCCTCCTCCCCTCGCTCCCTATCTCTGGAATCCCCTCAGGCCATCACCCCACACCCCCACCACCGTCACACCCCCACGACTCTCCCAGATCTCCGCGCTCCTCCAATTCCGGCCTCTCGAGCGTCCCCATCCCGATTTGAATCGCTCCGCCATTAGTGGCCGCGCATTCAGCTGCCTGGGGCCCCCGAGCTCTGGAATTCCCCCTCCCTGAACATCTCCACCTCTCTCCCTCTCTCCCTCTCGCTCCCTCTTTCCCTCTCTCCCTCTCTCCCTCCCTCTCTCCCTCCCTCTCTCCCTCTCTCCGTCTCTCTCCCTTTCTCCCTCTCGCTCCCTCTCTCTCTCTCTTTCCCTCTTTCCCTCTCACCTTCGCTCCCTCTCTCCCTCCCTCTCTCCTTCTCTCTCTCTCTTTCTATCCCCCCTCTCTCTCTCCCTCTCTCTCTCCCTCTTTCCCTCTCTCCCTCCTTCTCTTTCTCTCTCCCTCCTTCTCTTTCTCTCTCCCTCCCTCTTCCTCTCTCCCTCCCTCCCTCCCTCTCTCCTTCTCTCTCCCTCCCTCTCTCTCTCCTCCTCTCCCTCTCTGTCCCCCTCTCTCCCTCTTTCCCCCTCTCTCTCTCTCCCTCTTTCCCTCTCTCCCTCCCTCTCTCTCTCGCTACCTCCTTTAAGATGCTCCTTAAAACCGGCCCCTGTGACCGAGCTTTGGCTCGGCTGACCCTCTAATGCCGCCTCGTGTGGCTCTGTGTGGGGGTTAGGCCTGATCGCGCTGCTGCCAAGCACCTTGGGACTGATCTCTATGTCAAAGGGCGCCATATAAATGCAATAGGTTATTGTTTTCCCTTTCATCCTGAGGAAGGATGGGACGGTCTCTGTGGCAATTCCCAAATTAACCTCACCCCAGGGAAGGATCAACATCCTGGGGGGGGTGACCACTGACCAGAAACTGAACCGGACCAGCCATATAAATACTGTGGCTACAAGAGCAGGTCAGAGGCTGGGAATCCTGCAGAGACTCATTCACCTCCTGACTCCCCCCAAAGCCTGTCCACCATCTACAAGACACAAGTCAGGAGTGTGATGGGACTCTCCCCCGCCACTTGCCTGGATGAGTGCGGCTCCCACAACACTCGAGAAGCTCGACACCGTCCAGGACAAAGCAGCCCCCGCTCGATCGGCACCCCATCCACCAACATTCACTCCCCCCACCACCGACGCACAGTGGCAGCAGTGTGTGTACCATCTAAAAGATGCACCGCAGCAACTCACTGAGGCTCCTTCGACAGCACCTTCCAAACCCACGACCGCTCCCGTCTAGAAGGACGAGGGCAGCAGACGCACGGGGAACACCCCCACCTGGAAGTTCCCCTCCGAGCCACACTCACCATCCCGACTTGGGAATATATCGGCCGTTCCTTCAACTGTCGCCGGGTCAAAATCCTGGGGGATTTCCCTCCCTAACAGCGCGGTGGGTGTACCTACACCACAGGGGACTGCAGCGGCTCAAGAAGGCAGCACACCGCCACCTTTTTAAGGGGAAACTCGGGATGGGACAATAAGTGCTGGGCCCAGCCCAGCGACGCCCACGTCCCATGAACGAATTAAAAGTGAAGGAAGTATTGCCCTCGGGGGGGGTGTTGCTGGGGGGTTGGGGAGGTGGGGTGGTGAGGGAGGTGGGGACGCGAAGGTGGGGGGGTGGGGGGGTGCAGTGCAGATTCACCAGGATGATAGTGGGCATAAAAAGGTCAAATTATGAGGAGCGATGACATTGTGCAGGCTTATGTTTCCTTACATTAAGGAGGTTAAGGGACTATCTGGCTGGGATCCTGAAGTTGAATGTGGATACGACAACAGCCCCTGGATTACCATCCGAGCCACACGCCGATTGCCCTTGGGGTAGCCGGATTGGAGAGTTGGCCGCATGGCTCGGAGAGCGGGCTCAGGAAGAAGGGGCTTGAACCCGGCGGGGTTGGGTGGGGGGGGGGGGGGGCACAGGCGTTGATACCAGGCAAGGAGAGAGAGAGAATGTTGCCCCTTCGGGCTGGGCCCCACTTACACCAGGCGTGCTGGTGAGCCGTGACGACTGCCGCTGTAGATAAGCCGGAAAATGGACACACCGGGGAAAGCCCCTTGCTCTTCACCACCCCCCCCGCTCCTCATCGGATGTGGGTGTCGCCGGTGAGGCCCCCCCACCAGCATCCGTCGTCACATCCCCCGATCGCCCCTTGAACTGAGTGTCTCGCTCCGCCATTTTAGAGTGGGGGGATGGGGGGTGGGGGGTCTGCAAGTTAAGAGCACTAGTGCGATGGGGCGGCGGGGTGGGTCTGGAGTCACGTGTAGGCCAGACTGGAGTAAGGACAGCAGATTTCCCCCTTCCCGAAAGGGGAACACGAGTGAACCAGATGGGTTTTTTTTTAACGACCGTCGAAGACGGTCCCTGTGACTGAAACTGGCTTCCTAATTCCGGATTTGACGAATTCAGTTTAAATTGCACCGGCTGCCCGTGGATGGGATTTGAACCCGTGTTCCGCTCCCCCCCCCCCCACCCCGAGCATTAGCCCATGTCTCTGGATAACTAGCCCAGTGACGTTACCACTATGTTGCCATCACTCCCCACAGCCCCGTAACTTTAGATGTTTAGAGGGAAAATTCAAGGCCGAGGGGTGATTTGGGTCAAGGTCAACAGAACGTGACGGGAAAGTGGGGGGGAGGGTTGGGGGGGGTGGGGGTGGGGGGGTGGTGGTTACAAGTGGCGCAGTAGGTAGTGTCCCCCGCCTTGCAGCCAGCAGCTCTGGGTGCCAGACCCACCCCCAGGCCTTGATGGCCAAACGAAGGTGTGTTTGTCAAGCAATAAATCCTCCCCAATGCATGCCGGGGGCGGCAGGGGGAGGAGTTGCTTCCCGGTCAGCGTCTGTCACACGGTGGGTGTACCTACACCACAGAGACTGCGGTGGTTCAAGAAGGCCGTTCACCACCGCCCTCTGAAGGGGCAGTTAGGGATGGGCAATAAATCTGCAAATCTCGCATCAGTATCAGGCTCGAGGGGAGGCTAAATGGCCTCCTCCTGTTCCTGTGTAACAGGCTCGAAGGGGCAAATGGCCTCCTCCTGTTCCTGTGTAACAGACTCGAGGGGGCTGAATGGCCTCCTCCTGTTCCTGTGTAACAGGCTCGAGGGGGCTGAATGGCCTCATCCTGTTCCTGTGTCATAGGTTCGAGGGGGCTGAATGGCCTCCTCCTGCTCCTGTGTAACAGACTCGAGGGGGCTGAATGGCCTCCTCCTGTTCCTGTGTAACAGGCCTTGAGGAGGCTGAATGGCCTCCTCCTGTTCCTGTGTAACAGGCTCAAGGGGCTGAATGGCCTCCTCCTGTTCCTGTGTAACAGGCTTGCGGGGCTGAATGGCCTCCTCCTGTTCCTGTGTCACAGGCTCGAGGGGGCTGAATGGCCTCCTCCTGTTCCTGTGTCACAGGCTCGAGGGGGTTGAATGGCCTCCCCATGTTTCTGTGTAACAGGCTTGCGGGGCTGAATGGCCTCATCATGTTCCTGTGTCACAGGCTCGAGGGGGCTGAATGGCCTCCCCCTGTTCCTGTGTAACTGGCTCGAAGGGGCTGAATGGCCTCCTCCTGTTCCTGTGTAACAGGCCTCGAGGGGGCTGAATGGCCTCCCCCTGTTCCTGTGTAACAGGCCTCGAGGGGGGCTGAATGGCCTCCTCCTGTTCCTGTGTAACAGGCCTCGAGGGGGCTGAATGGCCTCCCCCTGTTCCTGTGTCACAGGCTTGAAGGAGAAACCTCCTTACCCCAGAGAGAGGTGGGGAGGTGGGACTCATTCGTCCAGGGTGTGACTGAGGCGAATAGTCTTGATGTATTTAAACAGAAGCTGGATAAACATAGGTGGGGGGAGTAAACAACAGAAGGCGGTGTCAATGGCGGCAGGGAGGTAGGGGGGAGGGAGATGGAAATGTGTGGGAGGAGGCTCGCGTGGGGCATCAACATCATCAGGGAGCTGATGGGCCGAATGGACAGTTTGGGCGCTCAGAGTGAAGTCTTCTCCCACATGCTAGCTCAATGTCTTACCATGGGGGGGCAGTGTTACTCTGTGTGACTGAAATATAACCTCCGGCCCAGCTCCCTCAGAGAGAGAGACAGGCACCGAGAGCTTGTTACTCAGACCTAACCTCCCTCCCTAAAACCCCCTCCCAAAGGCTCTACCTCATCCTCCTGCACAGGCCGCACACCAGGAGTAACCCAGCACCCGAAGGTGGCCTCTCTTGGCCCTTAGACCTCGACCCTCTCTCTACCCCCCTCTCTCTCTCTCTGTCTCTACCTCTCTGTCTCTCTCTCTGTCTGCTTATACCTCTCTCTCTCTCTCTCCCCCCTCTCTCTGCCTCTGTCTCTCTCTTTCTCTCTCTCCCCCTCTCTTTCTCTCTCTCTCTCTCTCTCTCTGTCTGCTTCTACCTCTCTCTCTCCCTCCCTCTCTCTGCCTCTGTCTCTCTCTTTCTCTCTCTCCCCCCCATCTCTGTCTCTCTGTCTGTCTGCTTCTACCTCTCTCTTTCTCTGTCTGCTTCTACCTCTCTCTCTCTCCCTCTCTCTGTCTCTGTCTCTCTCTTTCTCTCTCTCCCCCCCTCTCTCTCTACCTGCTTCTACATCTCTCTCTCTCCCTCTCTCTGTCTCTATCTCTCTCTTTCTCTCTCTCTCCCTCTCTCTCTCTGTCTGCTTCTAACTCTCTCTCTCCCTCTCTCTCTGTCTCTCTCTTTCTCTCTCTCCCCCTCTCTCTCTCTGTCTGTCTCTACCTATCCCCCTCTCTCTGTCTCCCTCTTTCTCTCAGTCACCCTCTCTCTCTCTGTCTGCTTCTATCTCTCTCTCTCCCCCTTTCTCTGTCTCTCTGTTTCTTTCTCTCTCACCCCCTCTTTTTCTCTGCCTGTCTCTACCTCTCCCCCCCTCTCTCTCTTTCTGTCTGCTTCTACCTCTCTCTCTCCCCTCTCTCTCTCTCTGTCTCTGTCTCTTTCTTTCTCCCCCTCTCTCGCTGTCTCTCTCTTTCTCTCCCTCTCTCTCTCTGTCTCTGTCTCTCTCTTTCTCTCTCTCCCTCTCTCTCTGTCTGTCTCTCTGTCTGTCTCTACCCTCCCCTCTCTCTCTGTCTGCTTCTACCTCTCTCTCTCCCCCTCTCTCTGTCCCTGTCTCTCTCTTTCTCTCTCCCCCTCTCTCTCTCTGTCTGTCTCTCTCTTTCTCTCTCCTCTCTCTCTGTCTGCTTCTATCTTTCTCTCTCCCTCTCTCTGTCTGTCTCTCTCTTTCTCTCTCCCCCCTCTCTCTCTCTGGTCTGCTTCTACCTTTCTCTCTCCCCTCTCTCTGTCCCTGTCTCTCTCTTTCTCTCTCCCCCTCTCTCTCTCTGTCTGCTTCTACCTTTCTCTCTCCCTCTCTCTGTCCCTGTCTCTCTCTTTTCTCTCTCTCCCCTCTCTCTCTCTGTCTGTCTCTACCTATCCCCCTCTCTCTGTCTCCCTCTTTCCTCTCTCCCCCTCTCTCTCTCTGTGTCTGTCTCTACCTCTCCCCCCCCTCTCTCTCTGTCTGCTTCTACCTCTCTCTCTCCCCCTCTCTCTCTGTATCTCTCTTTCTCTCTCTCCCTCTCTCTCTCTCTGTCTCTACATCTCCCCCTCTCTCTCTCTGTCTGCTTCTATCTCTCTCTCACCCCCCTCTCTCTGTCTCTGTTTCTTTCTCTCTCTCTCTGAATCTCTTTCTCTCTCTCTCCCCCTCTTTTTCTCTGCCTGTCTCTACCTCTCCCCACCCCCCCCCCCTCTCTGTCGGCTTCAGCCTCTCTCTCTCTCCCCCTCTGTCTGTCTGTCTCTCTCTTTCTCTCTCCCCTCTCACTCTGTCCTGCTTCTATCTCTCTCTTTCTTTCTCTCCCCCTCTCTTTCTCTCTGTTTCTCTCTCTCTCTCTGAATCTCTTTCTCTCTCCCCCCTCTTTCTCTCTGCCTGTCTCTACCTCTCTCTCTCCGCCCCCTCTCTCTGTTTCTGTCTTGCTCTCTCTCTCTCTTTCTTTCTCTCTGTCTCTGTCTCCCTCTTTCTCTCTCTCCCCCCCTCTCTCTCACTATCTTTCTCTCTCCCTCTCTCTCTCTGTGTCTGTCTCTACCTCTCCCCCCTCTCTCTCTGTCTGCTTCTACCTCTCTCTCTCCCCCTCTCTCTCTCTGTCTCTGTCTCTCTCTTTCTCTCTCTCTCTCTCTGTCTGCTTCTATCTCTCTCTCTCCCCCTCTCTCTGTTTCTGTTTCTTTCTCTCTCTGAATCTCTTTCTCTCTCCCCCCCTCTTTTTCTCTGCCTGTCTCTACCTCTCCTCCTCTCTCTCTTTCTGTCTGCTTCTACCTCTCTCTCTCCCCCCTCTCTCTCTCTCTGTCTCTCTCTTTTTCTCTCTCCCTCTCTCTCTTTATGTCTCTAGCTCTCCCCCTCTCTCTCTCTCTGTCTGCTTCTACCTCTCTCTCTCTCCCCCTCTCTCTGTCTCTCTGTTTCTTTCTCTCTCTCTCTGAATCTCTTTCTCTCTCTCACCCCCTCTTTTTCTCTGCGTGTCTCTACCTCTTCCCCTCTCTCTATCTGCCTGTCTCTACCTCTCCCCCCCCTCTCTCTCTTTCTGTCTGCTTCCACCTCTCTCTCTCTCTCTACCCCCTCTCTCTTTCTCTCTGTTTCTTTCTCTCTCTCTCTGAATCTCTTTCTCTCTCTCCGCCCCTCTTTCTTTCTGCCTGTCTCTACCTCTCTCTCTTCTGCCCCCTGTCTCTGTTTCTGTCTCGCTCTCTCTCCTCTCTTTCTTTCTCTCTGTCTCTGTCTCCCTCTTTCTCTCTCTCCCCCCCCATCACTCACTGTCTCTGTCTCCCCCTCTCTCTCTGTGTCTGTCTCTACCTCTCCCCCTCTCTCTGTCTCTGTTTCTTTCTCTCTCTCTCTCTCTCTCTCTGAATCTCTTTCTCTCTCTCCGCCCCTCTTTCTTTCTGCCTGTCTCTACCTCTCTCTCTCTCTTCCCCTCTCTTTCCATCACCCTCTACCTCTCTCTCTCTCTCTGCCTCCCACCTTCTCCCCACCCTCAGCCTCCCCTCTCTCCTCCTCTCCACCCTCGATGCCTCCTCCCCAGCCTCATCTCCCTCAGTCGCCTCCTCCCTCATCCCCCACTCCCTCAGTTACCCCCTTCCCCCCGCACCCGGCCTCCATCCCTCCCTCAGCCTCCCCTCCCTCAGCACTGGGGGACCCCGCTCCTACCCTTTCAACCCCACCCCCATTCGGCCCATCTGTGCTATCTCTATCTGTCTCTGAGGGGGGGGAGGGAGTTTTCCCTCAGCCTCTTTGCAGCCTTGTTGTAGGGCAGAAGCCTCCAGGCTGCCCTTTCAACACCTCAGCAGCAGCAGCACCACCTCCACCCCCCCAGCCCTCTGCCGGAAAGCCCCCCCGTCACTGGGCAAACAACCCCGGCAAACCTTCCAAATCTTAACAGCTCCCCTGCCTCCCCCTCAGCCGACACTCCCCCTCGGCCGGCACTCCCCCTGGGCCGACACTCCCCCTCGGCCGACACTCCCCCTGGGCCGACACTCCCCCTGGGCCGACACTCCCCTGGGCCGACACTCCCCCTGGGCCGACACTCCCCCTTGGCCAACACTCCCCTGGGCCGACACTCCCCTGGGCCGGCACTCCCCCTGGGCCGGCACTCCCCCTGGGCCGGCACTCCCCCTGGGCCGGCACTCCCCCTGGGCCGGAACTCCCCCTGGGCCGGAACTCCCCTGGGCCGACACTCCCCCTCGGCCAGCACTCCTCCGCTGCCGACACTACCCCTGGGCCGACACTCCCCCCCTCGGCCAGCACTCCCCCTCGGCTGGCACTCCCCTGCGGCCGGCTCTCCCCCCCAGGGCCAGCACTCCCCACTGGGCCGACACTCCCCTGGGCCGGCACTCCCCCCTGGTCCAGCACTCCCACTGGGCCGGCACTCCCCCTGGTCCAGCACTCCCCTCGCTGCCTGTGAGACTCCAACCCCGAGCAGCGTGCAGGGGCGCAACCCGTTAACTCCA
This sequence comes from Isurus oxyrinchus, assembly GCA_026770705.1. Classification (NCBI taxonomy): domain Eukaryota; kingdom Metazoa; phylum Chordata; class Chondrichthyes; order Lamniformes; family Lamnidae; genus Isurus; species Isurus oxyrinchus. Next base: position 68,334 of record JANJGN010002461.1, read on the forward strand.
AACACACAGACACACTCGCTTGGCAGGGACTGCCCGCCATTACCCTGACAACAGAGGAGCGTGTTAGTTGGAACAGCGGCGCCTCGGTAGCTGCAGGGCTCGGTGACGGGGTGAGATTTCGTCTCCCGCAGGCTGGACCCCGCTCTGCCCCCGAAACACCCCCTTCCCCACCCCTCAGAAAGCCTTCGACTCGGGTCGTTTTAACCTCGGAGCAGAGAAGACTGAGGGGCGACCTGATTGAGGTGGACAAGATTATGAGGGGCACGGACAGGGTGGATAGGGAGCAGCTGTTCCCCTGAGTTGAAGGGTCAGTCACAAGGGGGACACGAGTTCGAGGTGAGGGGCAGGAGGTTTAGTGGGGGGGGATGTGAGGAAAACTTTTTTACCCAGAGGGTGGTGACGGTCTGGAATGCGCTGCCTGGGAGGGTGGTGGAGGCGGGTTGCCTCACATCCTTTAAAAAGTACCTGGATGAGCACTCGGCACGTCATAACATTCAAGGCAATGGGGCTGAGCGCTGGTCAATGGGGTTAGGTAGGTAGGTCAGGTGTTTCTCACGTGCCGGTGCAGCCCTCGATGGGGCCGAAGGGCCCCTCTTCCACACCCTGCGCGATTCGGTGAAATCCAGGCCTACCCTGCAGGCTTCGCTCACTTCCTCCCTGACGTTGGCTCCCAGGTTCCCTCCTACCCCACCCCAGAACCCACAACACCCGCCCCCACCCCCCACCTCCAAACCTTTCTCTGCCCAACTTCCATTGGTCAGGCCCCTCGGTGTGGGGGTAGGGTTGGTGGAGTGGGAGTGGAGTGGGGTGGGGAGGTGGGGGGGGGGGGTGGTGTGTGTCTAATGGCGCCCATCCCATCTCCTTCTGACCTTGTTCATCGTCTCCGCTTCCGCACCCCCCCACCCCCTCGTGGGCAACCAGTTCCAGGTCACGACCACCTCGCTCCGTGAAATAGATCCCCCCTCCCCTCGCCCCCTCCCCCCTCCGTATCTCTTACACGAAACCTTAAATCCGTGAAACCCCACCCCCTCTCATCCTTGCGCCATCAGCTGATGGGAGCAGCTTTTCTCCATCCACCTTATCTAAGCCTGACAGAATCTTCTCCAACTCTTTCGTGGGTTTGGAAGGTGCTGTCGAAGGAGCCTCGGTGAGTTGCTGCGGTGCATCTTGTAGATGGTACACACACTGCTGCCGCTGTGCGTCGGTGGTGGAGGGAGTGAATGTTGGTGGATGGGGTGCCGATCGAGCGGGGGCTGCTTTGTCCTGGACGGTGTCGAGCTTCTCGAGTGTTGTGGGAGCCGCACTCATCCAGGCAAGTGGGGGGAGAGTGTCCCATCGCACTCCTGACTTGTGCCGTGTAGATGGTGGACAGGCTTTGGGGGGGGAGAGTCAGGAGGTGAGTGACTCTCCACAGGATTCCCAGCCTCTGACCTGCTCTTGTAACCACAGTGTTTATATGGCTGGTCCGGTTCAGTTTCTGGTCAATGGTAACCCCAGGATGTTGATAGAGGGGGATTCAGTGATGGTAATGCCTATTGAACGTCAAGGGGCGATGGTTAGATTCTCTCTTGTTGGAGATGGTCATTGCCTGGCACTTGTGTGGCGTGAATGTTACTTGCCACTTGTCAGCCCAAGCCTGGATATTGTCCAGGTCTTGCTGCATTTGGACGTGGACTGCTTCAGTATCTGAGGAGTTGCGAATGGTGCTGAACATTGTGCAATCGTCAGCGAATATCCCCACTTCTGACCTTATGATGGAGGGAAGGTCATCGAGGAAGCAGCTGAAGATGGTTGGGCCGAGGAGATGAGGGTGTGACGGATTGCGTTAGACGGAGTCCTGCGCCCAGGTTAGCTGTAACGGTCTGTGGTGTGACAGGAGGAAGTGACAGGCGGGACCCGAGAGCCTTGGTAAATACGGGACCATCGGGGTGGAGGTAATTTCGTCGCCATCGGCAGCCTTGAGGTGTTATCGAAGCATCTCAAGGCCGACAGCGCAATCTGGGG